>WSFP011534816.1:0-11886 GCA_009831015.1 Picea engelmannii
TTCCCTACAAGATTAGGCATCATTCTTTCAAAAATGCCAGTGCATTTTTTATCGCTAACAACTTCCAGATAAGCAAAACTTGAATTCGATAAAGGGAGTTCTTCACAACTGGATTAGACCAGAATGGCACACTTCTCTAATCATTATCCATAGGTATATCACCTGCAAAGGAAGATTTTCAATGATTTTCATCTACCACATTAGAATGTTAATGCATCTAAATGGGGATTTTCCTTTAAATTTTCCTTACTTATTGCTCAAAAGCCTGGCAAAAATGTCAAAAAAGGTGAAGTCACACCCTGCCACTGCAAAAATTAGTTTGTTTCATCAAGTCTTAATTAAGACTCTGGTCGTATCTGCTCTAAGGGAAGTTCAGAAACCCTTGAGCTAGTTGATCCAATCCCTAAACCCTGATCCACAGCCTAGCAGACAAAAAAGAGGAAAGGGTAAATGATTTGCTACACTGAAACAAAGTGTTCCAGTTGATCAAACCCTAGTTGAAGAAGAAATTTCTGATATCAGAATGACAAGAACTAGTAGAGGTAAGAGACCCAAACTGGATACAAAAACTGAAAAGTATTCTGAGACAAATGTTAAAGTAGAAGTGGATTCAGATGAAGACTATGATGTTAAACCCTCAACCAAGGATAAAGCTCTAGAAACTAGTAAGAAAGGTGTTGTAGCTAAAAGACAAAGAAAGAAATATGTGCATGCGCCTAAAATACCTAGGAGGAATTCGACCAGAATTACCAACAAATACAGGCTGAGGTCGAAAGCTATGTTTGATCCTTCAATAAAAAAGGAAGATGTCATAGTTATAGAAGATCATTCTGAGGATGATGAAACAAAGGGTAAATAAACCCCCATTACATAAAAAACCAATAGATAAAGGGAAGCAAACTGCCCCACTCTCTACAGGACCTGTCACAAGAGCCACCACCAGATTGTCACAAGCCAAAACATCTGCTGAAGGTATAAGTAAGGTCCTTGAAAGTACAGAAGTCTATCTTGTATATTCAAACCACATATCAAACATACTTGAAGCTATGGATTTAGCTAGTTCAGATGAAGAGCACAGTTTAGGATTGGTTTCTAGGTACTAGATTAAATTAAGAGAACCTAAGGTTGACATAAATCTGAATGAACCTGCACCTACAGATGAGTTCCCTGAATTTAAGGTCAAGGTCAGAACTGACAAAGAAAAGATTAAAGAACTCTGAAAGGTGGTGAAACAGTTGAAGAAGAGAAAGCTCAAGTAGAACAATGGAGTGTCAGGCAGCAAGAAAAGATCCGGGGTTTTAAGAAGAAGAAAAAAGAGCAAAGGGCATTGCTCAAAGAGATCGGAGAAATAAACTTCAAACTCTATTGGCATAACATTGTGCTCACCACAAAGCTCAAACATAAGACTACTAGGGCCACTGTTGTTATCATACCCTAAAGCTTCATGAAGAATTTGGCACATTCTCAAATTTTGATGTTTAGCAGTGAGCAAGGGAAAATCTACTTATTTTGGCTTGTGAAAAGCAAATATTTCAAAATGCATGACTAGATCAAAAAAGTCCCTTTTTGTAGGATCGAATGTATTGTGACAGAATCATTTGAGATTAAGTTGTTGAGATGTATATATTTTTGGAATCTAAAATGCTCTTTTCGAGATAACCTCCCTAATAGATAGATGCTAATCATATCTAGTCATTTATAGCATGCTAGAAGTTAGGATCTGAGGTATTCTGGATAGTTTAAGTAGACAGATGAAAAACTTTGTTCAGGTTGAAAAATTGGAGATCGAGAGGACTTGTTTTATGAAACTCCTTGTAAGGCATTTATGTTCTATTTCACACTTAATAGCAAAGGCATATGGATGGTTAGACACTCATTTCTACTCTGTTTTTCTTTCTTCATGCTTGAATTCATTATTCAGACTGCAATGCATTTGTTTCTTGATTGTTAATGAATACAGTAAAGAATTTGTTGTGGGAATTAATTTCAAGTTTTGATTTCAAGCTGATGATCTTGTTTCTTTATGATATTCTGAGACAAGAATTTATGTGAAGTTGACAAATTGAAGGCTTCATCCTCTCTTTTTCTTATTGGTTTAATCCATCTATGTGACTACCTTTTACTCAGTCAATGGGGTATACTATGTTCTGATCTTGATTTTCATGTTATGTTATAACCTTGAGCCAGTTTTCAACCACTTTATTCGAAAAAACAAATTATAAAAACCTTCTAAACACTTTGCAATAAAACGATGATGCCCTAGCTTTCCCTCTCACAGTCAAGTGCAACTTTAGGGACTAACACAATCCAAGGATTTTATGACCATATTCATCACAAGAAAAAACCATTACAAACACTCGCATACCTCCTTTGATTCATCCATGAAGATGTCTCTCTTCTAAACTTTCTTTGAGGTGTATGAGTAGCTTCTTGATGTCTTCCTTGATTTGATCTTCTAAATATTGTAGTATTTCTTTCATTCTTTGAACATGAAGAACCTGAGTCATACCTACTTTCCCTTTTTACAAATGAAGAACATGTATTGGGTTTCTTAGGAGTATTAATTTATTCCTTGTTGTATCCAAGACCGGATTTTCCATTTGGTGATCTCTGTCTATCCAAGATCTCATCCAGGTTCATGGATTTGTTCAAGAACTTGATTTGGGTGTTTGAATTCTCAACCTTCTTTCTAAGATTCACAACTTCTTCTTCCAACTTATGACATGATTCTTCTTCTACTCCTTCAATGGGATAAATGTTAACAGAACATTCTTTTATTGTATCTGAGTCTTCTTCTTTACTTGTAGGGGAGGATTCAATATCAACATTATTATCTGTCCTTATTCTTTTAGCCACCACTTGTCCTAATTTTACAGACTTTATCTTATAGTCTTTGGAAGTGACCACCGCTTCACATCCTCTGTCACACTTTTGACTTACACTGAGAAAATTATGTTTTAGCCCATCTACAAGCAGAACATCCTAGGCATCTCCTTTGCCATTACTCAAACTCATCATCCCTTTACCCTTGATTTTGCTTGGTTCATCATTTCCAAAGGTCACATTTCCTGTTTTTCTTTTTCTTATAGACATAAGCTTATCCTTTTCTCCAGTCATGTGCTTGGAACATCCATTGTCTATATTCCAAGAGTCCTTTTGTTTTTGAGTTGAAAGTACTAGACCACATTTTTCACTATCTTTTTTTTTCCATGTGTTGGCATTTCTAGCTAAGAGCTTTATCCTTGGATCTGCTTTGTAATTCTTCAGATGGAAGTTTGCATCTTTGTGGCCAAAGTTATGATAGTTATAACATTCGAGCTCATTGTTCAAAATATCAAAGTGATTGGTGCAACTTTTTCTACTCATTGGTTGTTCATTATTTCTTGACCTCCTTAGTTGCATGTCCCTAAACTTAGTTTGACATTTTGCAATCTATGGTTGTTTGTTACTTGGATGTCTCATTCTTTGTTGTGGAAAATATTTATTCCTAGAGTGTCTTGATTGCTCATGTCTAAATCTTAAGGAACAATTTACAACTTTGTGGCCAAAATTAGAATAGTAGAAACAATATCCATAGAAAAAATATTTGTACCTGGAAAATGGTTGTCTTCTTTGAGCAGGTCGATTTCTTCCATGTTGATGATTTCCTTAAGCAGAAGAGGTATTATTTTTTTGTTCTACAGATTAATTTCTGGCACCTTTTTCTTTACTCCTCATTGGTGGCTAATTATCTTCCTTTGTTTCTGCAGGTTTAATATTGTCATTGGTTGTATATTTGACAAATGTGATGGGTTCTTTGTTTCTTGGTTAACCACTATTTGATCCCTCTTTATAGCCCAAACTAGTTTTCAAATTTGGACTCCTTTGCTGATTCAGAATGGTGGCTAATCCTTCTGAGGCTTTGATACTTGACAGATTCTGGTGATACAAGGATTTAAACTTCTCCAACCCTTTTCTAGTTTTCACTACTTCTTCTTCCAGAGCTTCACATTTTGCATTCTTCTCTGATAATTGTTGTTTCAGAATGTCCTCTATTTTCTTTGCCTCTTCTAATTCCACTTTTAGCAAGGCAAAGTCTTCATGAGGTTTTTTACTGCATTTCTCGAACTGTATCAACAATTGTTTTTTCTTTCTCTTCTTAAGTCTGAGTCTGTTAATCTCTTCCAAAGCGCTGATCAACTCTCCTTCCAATTCAACCACAGCTTCTTCATCATCAACATCACTTCCTGTATTTTTATTATGATAATCCTCTTTGGCCATAAGCATAAATTCATTAACCTTATCTTCACAAGAAGAGTCATTATCTGTATCTTTTGAGGAGTCATCATTGTTTACACATAAACTTTTCTTTTTACCAAATCTCTTGGATTTGTACTCCTCTTCACCTTCAGAGTTCTGGTCCTTCTTATTGTGTGGACACTTAGATGAAAAGTGACCTATCTTTCCACAATTAAAACAATTGAATGGAAACTTGCCTTGGTACTTGCTTGATCCTTTCTTTAGTCTTCTCACAAATTTTGCTTCAATTTCATCAAGCTCAAAGTCCTCATTCTTATCTGCTTTAAATGATGCTTCTCTAGTGGTAGATTTATCTTTACTAATCCTCATTTCATAAGTAGTTAGAGTTCCTAGGATTTGATCAATAGACAAAGTCTTAAGATCATTCAGTTCTTCTATTGCATAAACTTTTGGATTCAATCTATCAGGCAGAGATCTTAAAATATTCTGAACTAAAAATGTGTCTTCAATCTTCTCACCAAGACCCTCCATTACATTCACTACCTCTCCAACTCTCAAAAAGTACTTCCCAATGGTTTCATACTCTTTCATCTTTAGTTGTTCAAACGGTAATCTGTAGGTTTGAAGCTTGGCATTCTTTACCTTCTCATTACCTTCATAACTGCTAATGAGTTTGTCCCACATTCCTTTGGCAGATTCTAAGTGCATAACTTTTACAAATTCTACTTCTGCAAGCCCACTCAAAATAGCATTCATAGCCTTAGCATTGAAGCTTAATTCTAGCTTGTCAGCCTTAGAAGCTAGTACTATTGGCTTTTCATAACCAGTCTCTACCACATCCCAAACATCTGCACCTAAATCCATTATGTAGGTTCTCATCCTAACTTTCTAGAAGACAAATTTTGTTCCATTGAATAGGGGAGCCTTATTGGTTGAAGTTCCTCCATGGCTAGTCATGTTTAAGCTCTAGGATCTACCCTTAAATAAAGGGAACTTGGATCTGATACCAATTGTTGGACAACTGAGAGGGGGGGTGAATTATTTGTTATTGTGCTTAAACAATTATGCCCATTTTAAATCTCATTACAAAACACTCAATGATGATCACAATAATTCAGTGAAGTAAGCAATAGAGTATTCACCATCAATCACACACATGAAACACATAGAGACAAATATTTCTTGAGGAAACCCATAGAGGGAAAAACCTCTTTTTCTTGATATGATAAGTAATCTTTATATTATTTACATTATCATTCTTATGAGATCCAACTTCTTTTGAGGCTACCACCTCTGTTTTGAAAGATGCAACTTGCTAAGAGCACCAACTCTCTGGTTTCTCTAGAACCCACTAGAATGAAGCACCAACTCCATGGTTTCTCTAGCACTCACTAGAAGGAAGCACCAACTCCCTGAGTGTTCCAGCACCAACTTCCAGTCACGCAGGCACCAACCTGCATAACAGAGAACAAAATTTCTACCTTGCACCACCCTACCACCCTGTTTTTTCTGGCTGCAACCAAATGGAAGCTACAACTCCCTGTGTTCAAGCACCCACTTGAAACTCTGAGGACAACATTCCTCCCTAGCACCTCCCTACCACCCTGAAATATAAATCTTTGCTTACTGGACTCTATTACAGTGATATAATATTTATCAATGGCTTAAGAGTCTCATCATTGTTTTGTTACACTGCTCTGGTCTGCTTGCATCAGTGTGTTCATGCTTGCATACCAACCTCTTTGTTCAGATTTTATGCTGCATTTCTTGCTCTATTGTGTTCTATGCTCTAAGATTTTTCCTCCTACACAAACTCTCTTCTGTTCAGATTCTCTTCTTCCTTTATGCTCTATTCGACCTCTGCATGTCATTTGTTGCACTACTCATCTCTAATTCAAATTGAGCTAGCAGTCTCCTTCTACCCACATGCCTAGATATTGAGGAATCACACCCTCTTCTCTACTCTGCATGTCTTTCTCATGTCAAGTCCTCTGCCAGATCATCCTAGAAACTCTTTGTATTCTCTATGGTTATCCTGAATCCGTTCATCATCAGTGGTCATTATGTTGATATTCTCTGGCATCACTGGCAGTAACATTCTTCGACACTTTTCAATATGTTGATCGTATCTATGATGAGTCTTCATACCACTGGCAGTTACCTCGATACTATTCATCTCCTCTGGCAATCACCCTGAGATTCTTTGAATTCTCTGGTAGATGCACTCAGTCATTTTCTGCAGTTGCAATCAGTCTATTTCTAGCAGTTACTGAGAGAACCTCCACGCACTCATGCCTTTGGCACCTTTTCCCTTATTGATAAAACTTCACAATGTGCATTATCTTTTCTGGCTAATCCCTTTCCTTTCACATGACCACGATCTATGACCGATCGCTAATCAAAAAGTCATTTCGTGATTTCATGTTTCATGATGTCGACTGCGAGTCACCTCGATTTTCCCAACTCGTGAAACTCCGAGGTGGAGCCTAACAATGCTAGCTCCTTCCCTTATCTTTCGCTGATGTGACCACTGGCTATGACCACAACCCTATTGGAAAAGGCATTTCATGATTTCACGATCTTCGATGTGGAGCCTAGTGACGTGCTAGCTCCTCCCTTAATCCTTCGACGATGTGACCTTGGCTATGACCACGAGCCAAACATTCGAGCGCTTCGCTTGCCAGATCAATGGTCCAAATCTCTTCTTCCATCCGATGGCTCAGATCACATCATGACTTCGCATTTCACGACTCGCGATGTCGGAGGTTAGAGCACCTCCCTTCTTCTGAGTTTCAAACTCGCAATTTGCCAGATCAACGGTCCAAACTCTCCCTTTGATCGACGGTTGTGATCAAATTGTGAATTCACATGTCGGGGGTTTGAATGAGAGCCAAACCTAACTCTTCCAACTCCCGATATTCAATTCAACGCTATGTGTCAGATCGACGGCCCACAACCCTTTGTGATCCAACAGTCCAGATATTATCAGGACTTTGTGTTTTGCAAAGTTGGAGGACTAATCACCTCCCTTCTCTCGACTCCCGATTTTCCAAAGTTTGCTCTAGATAAACGACCCTTAACATTCCTCGATCCAACAATTGTGATCAATATCGTGAACTCAGACTTCACGATGTCTGTGGACTGCTCAATGCAGTTCTTCTGATTCGTGATTATGTGAATCTTCTTTATCCACTGCCACATGTCCTTCCCAGATGAACGACTAATATTCTTACGGCTCCTAGCTCCTTGGGTATTTGCCTCATGCCTTCCCGACCTTTACGAGCATCAGATCAATGGCTCACACCTCCCCATGATCTAACGGTCTAGATCAAATCACAAACTTGGACATCGCGAGTTCCTACAACTCTTACATTTGACTTTTCCAGTTCGCGAGTCAGTGAAATGTTGATCTCTCATCATGTGTCCTTTGGATCCAACGGTTTAGATCTCATCGCAATTTCTCATTTTGTGGAGTTGGAGGATGGCTCTCGACCATTATCTTCTTCACATTTATATAGGATCTGATGGTTGCCAGTTATTCTCGCTCCAATCCGACGGCTGAGGTCGAATCTCCTCCTCTGTGCGCTCCTCCTGTATGGACTCTGATATGACATCCCAGATCATTCAAAGTGCTCGATACAATGGTCATTGTTTCTCCTCCTCCTGATCTTTGGAAAAAATTACCCTCGGCCTTGGTGCACACTTGCACTGTACGTGCAACTCTGCACTATCTGTGTGAAACTCTGCACTAAAGTTACCCTCGGCCCTGGCCCACACTTGCGCTCTGCGTGCAACTCTGCACTATCTGTGTGCAACTCTAAACTATCTCTTCTGAGTTTCTCTAGCTTACTCATCTGCGTCTTCCCAAAATAATTCTGGTGCCCACCTGGCACATTCTTCCTTTCTCATCTTCTGGTCTCTAGAGATTTGGTTCATTGTTGTTCTTTCCTATAAACATGCCATTGTCGTTGTTGTTCTTGCCATCAATGACAAGCACACTCTGCATGTAAACATGCCAACAAATATTGGGGTGATGGAAGCATTACAAAACCATTGTTCAAGGGATATGACCTACTGTTTGTTCGATTTTATATGAAAAGAATGCCTCTATGGATGAATTATATATGCGTTGAATGATTTTTGCGAACCAAAATGAAAAGGAATTTTGGAAGAATTGTTATTTGAAGTCTCGGTTTAGAATTGTGTTATACACAGGGGCCCCTTTTGATTCCACTTCGTAAAATGTTGTAGTAGTTAAAATACTACTGGTGGTAATGTTGTGGACCTCAGTCTGTCCATTCTTCGACTGTTGGTATTGATTGTTGTAATGTCGTGTCTCCTTGACTCTATTGTGCGCGAGCTATGTTATTATTGTTGAATGTTTCTTGGGCACTAAATTATGAAATTATTTCTGTGCAATGCAATTTCTAAATGCAAAATGAGCAGCCTTGAAGTAAAACACCAGTTCGGGATTTTGGAAACAGAGTGTTGAATTTCAGTTTTGAAACAATAAAGGGTTTCGAAATTTAATAGATTTTGAAGATGATATTGTTTGGTATGGATGATGATAGAACAATATCCATTGGAGTCCCTTCCATTATATCACTTTACGCACAATAAAATCCCCTCATTATCCCACTTACACTTCTACACTCCTTGTTCTGTTGTTATTCATTTTTAAGGAAAAGTCTGTATGAAAATAAGAGAAAGGATGTAAAGGTGAATTGATGATTGGTGTTTTGGGAGCTGGGTATATACACAGTTGATTGTTTTATTGATTTTTGAACAATATCCATGTATCTTTCCCCTTCCATGATATCATTTTATGTACAATACAAACCCCCCATACTCCCAATGACCCTATCAACTCCATGTTCGTGTGGAAATTAATAAATGGAAGTTTTATGGATGGATTGCATGTGTCCTGTAGTAAATAATGGAGCCAACTCTTGATTTATTTAAGTGGAGTTTCATGTATGGGTTATTAATAGATTTTTATGACTGATTAAATATTGCTACAGGGTGAGTTTTCTCAGCAGGGGCAGTAATGGTCGGAATAACATAGGCAGAGGTAACTGGCAGCGAGGCCACATAAGGCCTTGGTTTTCTATTCACTTCAATGTTGATCCACAAGAGTTAAACCAATTGTTTCAAGCTGGGTTTTTCAATTTTATTGGCCAGGGTATATTTCACCCCCGACCTGAAAGAACCCCATTTCAACCTCCTAAAAATTTTCCCGGCATTCTTGTTCCTCCACACATATCAATGCAGCCCCGAGGCTCTAACCAACCAAAGGCTGTCACAGAAAAGTTAAGAGAGGACAACAGTGATAAGAGGCAAAATGCCTCACAAAACAAATATGGATTTTGATGATTTTTATGTTGTTTAGTAATGAAGACAATGTTTCATTGTTTTGACCAAGTTTTGGGACAACAAGCTTTTATTTAGGCATTTTTTTAGGATAAGATGGATATATTATTGTGGGATGTGGTCATAATTTTTTCTGATATTTAATATTCGATTTAAATGATGAGCATGGGAGTTACAAGGGTGTTATGTGATTCAAATGATTAATTGTATACTTTATATTTGATGATTATCAAAGAAAATAATGGGAGTCACAAGGGTTCCCACCTATTTATATGTTATTAATTAGACCCTTAGTTATATATTATTATTATTTATTTCTCTCAAACTAATTAGTTAAGCTAATTTGGCTTAACTAAAGAAAGTAGTTGAACTACCTCAACTTATTGAGAAAGAATAAAGGATCAATGAGATGAAGAGACAAGGGGGGAGAATAGAATGGGAATTGCAACACTAAGGTTTGCTCTCTAGTTAGTGAGATATCTTCAGTTTTCATTCATTTCTGAGTTTACTTGAAAGCCTAATCCTCTTGATTACAACAGGGTCTTATTGGAGATAGCAGGATTTGAAACTGAATCATACATTTTAGGAGCTTGTTTTAAAGGTGTTTGATTTATCCTTGATAGTTTGTGTATTCTTGTTTGCTTATGAATTAGTTTTCATGGTTGATAAAGAATATCTTATAGAGTCAAGCGACAACATTTTGTGTCAAGCTGATCTAGATCAGTAGTTTTAGTTTTGTTTCTCTATAGGGGTCTTTTTGTATGGTGCCCATCGAAGACTTCTAAATATGACTTTGGTCCATAACCTCGGAGGGGTTTGTAAAAGAGAAATACAGTTTTGTATCTCAGAATGAAATAAAATCAGATTATTGTTCTATCTTATACATGTGTTTTCATGACTTGGTTATTCCTTTCACTTTTGTCTCCATGTTTACTTCAATGTAAAATCTGTATACGTTCACCTAGCTTTGTTTAAATTTTTATTTTTACATTGTTACAAATATAAATCATAAAATCAACCTTGATCCTTTGTAATTGATACTTTTGGATTGAGTGAATGTTTTGAGGCTATAAACCCCGGGTGACATTCCCAACTATCTTGTCCTAGCCAGGCAAGATCTAAAAATGATTGAGTAATGTATTCGATACCTTTTCCTCAACACCACCATTATGTCAAGGGAAACCACTTGACCCATTATGTTTTTTTATCATATGCAAAGCATTGAAAACATCCCTCTAGAAATTTTTTCACAGTCTCACTTTTCCCATCAGATTGAAGATGGTAAGATGAGCTATGAGCCAATTCAATACCCAAACAAGAAAATAATTTAGTCCAAAAATTTCTAGTGAAAATTGAATCTCTTTCACTTACAATAATCTTGGGGATTCCATGTATCTTTTGAATTGTTTCCATGAATGTTGTGGCTAATATACTTTCTTTAAAAGAATCGGAAAGAGAGAAAAAATGGGCATACTATGTCAGTCGATCCACTACTACCATGATGATATTATTTCCTTTTGTTGGTTAAACTTATAATAAAATTCATTGAAACTTATTCCCATTTTGATTTGGTATAGCTAACGGTGGTAGGAGACTTGGAATATTGATTGTCTCTCCCTTATTCTATTGGTATACCACACATTCAGCCAAAAAATTGTGACTGTAAGTCTTAATACCTTTCCAAAAAAAATCATTTTTGATGATGTCGTAATTTTTCAAGAACCCTGAATGTCCTCCTATGGGAGAAGTGTGCAATTCCAAAAGGACCTTCTATTTGAGTTGGGAATTCTTACTTAAATATAGGTGATCATGATATCATAACAAACCATTCTACCAAACAAATATATCTAATCGACCGGGGTCCTCTTGTAGTTTTGGAATGATATTGCATACCTCTTTATCTTTCTTCCATTCTATCATTGCTTCTCCCACCGAATCAGAGTGTGGAATAGAAATAGCACATAGTAAACCCTCTACTTTTTCTTCTTTCCTTGAAAGTGCATCTGCCAAAATATTATGTTTTCCTTTTTTATAGAGAATTTCAAAGTCATAACCTAGCATATTTGTAACCCATTGTTTTTTCTCTTCTGAAGATAATCATTTCTCCAAGAAGTACTTCAAACTATCATGATATATTTTTACTTTGAAGTGTCTTCCTATTAGGTAAGGATGCCATTTCTTAACTTCATGTAGTATGGCTAACATTTCATTTTCATAAATGGGTTTGAGTAATTTTTTCCCTTTAAGTAGGCTACTTTTAAAAGGAAAGGGGCCTTC
>WSFP011534819.1:0-11886 GCA_009831015.1 Picea engelmannii
TAAGACACGAGCATTTGCTTTCTTTTGATTCCCCCACGCGGATAAAACCCTCTTACCCACATATATGCTTCTTTTTCATTTATGTATGATGCACATATGATTACAGTTTGACTTTGATATATATATTGTGTAAAACAATCACAACAAAGACCCTTTTTTCTATATTTCTCTCACCAACTTGTTGCACACATTCACACAACTAGTTTGACATCATAGGGGAACCACAGAACCCCCGTCGTTCACGATGCTTCCTCAATCTTCCTCCTATCTTAGGGGGAGTATTTGGTCGTACCCGCTCAATGGTACCTCCTTCACACACTCCTGTGAGTGCTACCATCTTAAGATCATCTTTGCTTGGTTCTACCTTACTTGGGTCCACTTCCCAAGGTCATACATTCACTCTCTCTCCTTTGCACAGAAGCGGGGGACCCACTTCCTCTCAAGGAGGAAGCACCAACCCACCTAGTCCCCATCAAGGGTCAGATTCACAACATGCTATGGCTGGAGTTAATCCTCCCACCACACTACAGATGCCATATTTGGACTCTCTCAACATACCGGATCTCACCAAGCTTACCAATGATCCTATATTGCATGATGCCACATGGCCTGCAATGACAAACAAACTTCCTTCAGACATACCAAAGTTTTAAGGAAAGGCAGGAGATGATTCTGCCAACCATGTCATGACCTTTCATATATGGTGTTCTTCCAACAGCATTATGGATGATTCCATCAGACTGCGATTATTTCAATCCACACTCACTGGCCCATCAGCCAAATGGTATGTCGAAGAAAAATCAGGGTCCCACACAACCTTTGAGTCCTTGGCCAAAGCATTCTTAACTTTCTTCCAATTACCCATCCACCATGACAACGGTCTAGAACTACTGTCTAACTTCAAACATACCTCAGACACCCACATCGCTGACCACATTCATGAGTGGCATAGGCGACGTAGTTTGTGTAAAGCAGAAACCACCAAACAACAATGTCTTGACTGGTTTCTTAGATCACTTGTTGCTCTCCTTGGCAAGGATGTCGCTTCCACCTTCCTGCAATATGAAGAGGAAGCCATCAGCAAGGCTCAACAATATGACCTCATTTATGCACAGTTAGGATACTTATACACAATACTTTCTGATCTTCCAAAACCTGTGCCATTTGGCCAGGACAAACCTGGGATGTCTCACTCAGCAGACAGACTAATAGGTGCCACCACGCACCATGGTCCACACCCCCAACCACCACCGATGTATGGAACACCTCAATACCCGCCAGCATATGGGGGCACTCCTTATTACCCCCCACCCCCTTATCAACAACCATACCGTGTTGTTATACCTCCACCCATTAGTGGACCACCACCGGCACCCCCCATACATCCACCTATCCCCACAAACAGTGGCACCCCTTCAACATCAGCTTATAGTACTAGTGAAATCACTTAGCCTTCCTATGTACCTTATGGATTGGTACCACCACAAAATCCATACTTCCCGTTTCCTGGTCCTCCACAACCCATGGCTCCCCCACACCCTCATGCTGGGGTAAATTTTGTTCAACCCTCTGCTGCTCAACAGTACCAAAATTTTGAATAGTTGAATACAACCAACCCTTCGAACAATGCCAAGAAGAAAGGAAGGAATAGGAATAACAATAACCTGGGTCAAGGCGGGAATCAACCCCCACAGCATCAACCCACTGGGGACAACCAGAACCAAGGGAACCAAAACCCCCAAAGGGGCAATAACAACAAACGCCAAGGGCGGAATAATGTTAAAACCATCCACCCTTGTTCTCTTTGTGGCGTGTTTGGTCATTACACCCACAATTGCCCCCAAATCGCTGATTTCAAAAGGTTGAAAGACTCTGGGAGCCTTCCCCCCTCCCCAGCGCAACCTGCCCCTCAACAGGCACAACAACAATACGCGCAACAACCCCCTCCCACCGTGCTGCAAAATCCTATCCCACATCAAGGTGTCATAAATACCTAACAGGACACGCAGCATCCCCCACCTCAGGTGGGCCAATATCACAACCCCAACAATCCAGGAGAGAGAACGATTCTCCTCACCAGTGAGGAAGAAATCCTTCTGCAAACACGCAATCGTCTGTATCTGACAACAGCTGAGTCTACTCCAATATCTCCAGAGACAAACCCTACACCGAAGGGACCCCCGTTGGCAATCCCATGGCCTTCCGTCGAACCACCATTACACATCCCTCGCATCCCCTTGTGTAGGAATGTTCACAATCCACAAGCTAGAGCCACTCATAACTACAGCTTGGTAGATGACTTATCACAATCCCCGGCTGCCATGTCAGTTTTGGAAGTCCTCCAGACTTGTCCAACACAGCGGAAATCACTACTTTCCGCCTTGGGGGCAGTCGACCCTGCGGATACTCGACTTATCACCTTTGACCTTGATAGCTGTGAACCTCGCCTTCCCTCCTTGGTCTCTATTCAAATACCAGTAAAAATACGAAACATCACCGTCCATCGGTGTATCATCGATGAAGGGGCATCTACATGCATCATGTCCAAAACAGTATGGAAGAAGCTTGGTTCCCCGGAACTCATACCTTCCGCCATCACATTACGAGCTTATGACGGAAGACCATCATCTCCTGAAGGGATTTTCCAAAATGTCCCCGTGGAACTCGGGGGAAAAACTATCCTCATTGACATTGAATTCTTAGCACCAACTGAGATGAGGCAACAATCCTCAATAGATATCAATCTGTACCATAAACAAGAGCATCAACCATTCACCAACCTGTGCCAAACAACCTGTAATCAACTTGTACCATAAACAAATGCAGTGAGACCAATTGTGTTGGTTATATTATAGTCTGTAGTATTCTTTGTAACAGTTTCAAATCTATTCATCAAATATTTTGTGTGGTGCATGCTCTACAAGGTTGCTCTCTAGAATAAGCCATAATTCAGAAAGGTATGCCATTGTTGCTATAACTCCTTTTATGAGAGGTTCCAAGTAGTGCCACTTGGAGGAATTGAATAAAAAACACTGAATAATATTGTGTATCAGTTTCAAATCTTTATTCAGTACAGGTACAAAGTTATGATTATTTCAAGTTAGGGTTTTTGACTAATCCAAAACTAGTCATGGTTGAGACAAGCAGTTGATGAGTTGGCACATACATGAGGTGTATAGTCGATTATGTTGATACATATTGATGAGTAATTATTGATGCATATTTGACACATGATTGGTATATACTTGGTACATGGTTGGATGCATTTGTTTATGGTACAAGTTGATTACAAGTTGTTTGGCACAGGTTGGTGAATGGTTGATGATCTTGTTTATGGTACATATTGATATCTATTGAGGATTGTTGCCTCATCTCAGTTGGTGATAAGAATGCAAGATGTCCAAACCACAGGTGGCCTAGATATGATCTCAAACTCAGTATCTGCTAACCTAGATAACCACTCATATAGCTCCTTATGAATCCCTCCAAATAAAATATCATGTATATCAATAGAGATATACCTTCCCAACCAGTCCTCGGTGCTAAGATTAGGGTTCTTGTTCTGGGATTCTTCGAAGTCCTTTTCTTGTTCTTCTATCCACTTCTGAATCTTTTTCTTTGATGGAAACCACCTTGACATTCCCTCAAGAAGATCTCGGTCCCAACAACGAAACCATTTGTTGGCACAAGATCAGACCCAGGGTTCAACTCTAATGGCGCACCAATAAGCCCTAACCACTAGCCCTTTTGGAAACACCTGCGAAGCAGATGTAGTCTCACCCAAAGTAGCTATAGGGGGTTGTAGGACAAAAATGTCTACAACCAGAGGAAATGTAAAGTGAATCCAATACAACAACAACACAACATCTAGATATCAATTACCAACTCATACCTACTTTGCACATTTATCTGTCATATTTAACACAATAGTGTATCAACCATATAAAGAACACAACATCAATCACACACAACAACAAGAGGTATGTGGTTCACCCTCTCCCAAGGGCTACGTCCACAAAACTGTGCTTTACAATATGTTAACTAAAATCATACAGTCCTATTTTCACTCTTAGCTAGCATATCTTCTCTCTTTCTCTCTTCTCTATTTCTTCCTTCCCTGTGCACCTAGCTACAGGGTTGATCTTCACACCCAGATGAAGATCTTAAGATATTGATGCAGGAGCATCGTACAAATCCAAAGCACACACACCTAGCCAAGGGAACAATTGGACGTGTAGATGAAAATGGGCACATTTTTATGAAAATGTTTTGAATTTTGAAAACTGAAGCATTAATGTAATAGCTAGGAGAAGCATACTTACATTTATGTCTTGGATATATAAATAGATCTGGAGAAATTACTCTCATCTGCTGGATGTAATAGTCATTTAAGTCTATTAATGTAAAGTAGGTAGATATGAATGTTAGATTAGATAGTTTATAAGTGTAGGAGGGAAAACAGATATAGACACCCTCACCCTTGTATCATTATAACATTATTATCTTTCAGAATTAATAAGCTAGAGAGCTGTAGCAGAGAGCTGTAGAGAAGAACCCATGTACAGGAGCACTTAAGTTAATATATGAAACTTTGACTCAATTTTCATGGTGTTATGATGATTATTGTTTACATTTGTTGAATGGTATGTTTATAGTTGATTTGTTTCTCTGTTATGTATTTATCTCAATGCTATGTTGTGTGTATGATTTCATATTGAATGTATGAAGTCATAAAGAAAGGAAGAATGAGTTTCAATTGTTTCTCTCTTTGAGGATTCTTGCAAGGAGTGTAGTGAACATCCGCAAGGTGTGCATTGACGAGGGTCTGAGTTTTATCTCAGAAAGCTCAGGAGAGATATCGTTGTTCTCATACCAGTAGAAGTGTAGGAGAAGCACAGAGCCGTGCAAGGTGTGCACAGGCTGGTGGAAGTCTTAGAACTTATCAACCAAGGGGAAATTTGAAAGACTATTTTTGCAAAGAGTGCACAGGATCAAAGACTCAAATAACCGGAGGTTATTTGAAAGTTTTCCGCAAGGAGTGCGAGCATGGCTCTTTTTGGAGGATTGAGTTTGAAAATGAAAGCTCAGGAGGGATAACACCTTTGAAGTGTTCAAAGGGATATGGAGATCTAAACCATCACATAGAAATTAAGTTCAGGAGGAAGAACACTCAGTCGTTGGGTAGAAGCCATTGAGGAGTGAATCGGGTGGTCAAAATTCTCCGTGGAGAGTTTGTGAAATCACGAGGACCATAGGATCTAGTGGAGTTGTAAGGCAATTAGGATTTGGATGAAATCACCACCCTAATATCAAGAATCAATGTGAATCATTGATCATGGTTCAATATGAGTTGTTGATCTCATTTCAACCCACGTCGTTGGATCATTTTGTGAATTCGAGGTTCATGAGTTTGGAGGGAAGATCAAATTCTTGGTTTCGCGAAGTCCCAAGTTGCGAGGAGCAGGGAAGGAGATACATAATGTTGGATCTAAGCCATGGGAGAACCATTGGATCATAACCTTCATGGGGTATCATGTATCAAGGGTTGAAAGAATTTCTTTTCGACTATAGAAGTCATGAAGTGCTGAGCGCTGAGGGCTCATGCGAACACATGGAAAATCTGTTAAGTGGGGACCGCGTGGTTGACAGGTGGCATAAAAACAAGCGCCTAGAGAAAAGTGGAAGTGACTAATAGGTGGTGGACACATGTCACCTGGGAAGGAGTCAACCCATTGTTGACTTATTGTGTCTCAGGGATTCACAAAGGAGGAGCATGAGGGCTCAACCCTCCAACTTGCGAAGTCGCAAGTTGCGAGTAGTGCTAGCACTTAGCCCTAGCTGATGGTTATGTGTGGAAGGTGCTAACAAGGAGGAGCCATACCCATATCACATCTCGGGTATCAGCATTTGGAGAAAGTGGAGTCGAGGGTATTCGACTCACGAACTCATGAATTGTAAAAGGTGCTTGCGCTAAGGCTAGGTTGCAGTCACATGGAGATGTAAGGCTCGAGCCTAGTGTTAAGTTGTGCAGGGTGGGTTTTCATGAAAGACCTATGGATTGGATTCATGAGGTTCCAATAGGGATTCGAGGGAGCTTCTTTAGATCGAGGAGAATTTAGAATGATCCTGTGCGGATCTCGGGCCGAGGGTCAGGGGTCTGCATTATATATAGAATGCTCTCTCAACACAATACTTTCCTCTCAATAATAACAACAATCACTCATCATCACATCAATGAACTAACGATGATCACCTCCACAACAAATCGATCCCAGGTCCTCTTGACCTTGATTTATACATCACAATAACTCACCGACAACCTTAGGATGAAGCCTAGGTGTCTAAAACCCTAGGTCAACTTGACCCACGTTTTTAGGGCTTCGCCAGCCTTTCTTTCCTTCCTTCCTATGAGGTGCTCCAAAGCATCTATCGATGGCTTTTTCCTCTTGCTGAGTTTTCCACGATCCATTTTCCTTGCTGATATATCTTCCTCGATCTCCTTGTCCAAAAAATTGCTTTCTCTTACTTCACTTCGTATTTTCTGCTCTTTTGCTCACTTCAACCCAGTATCAATCACTGGTCTTCTGCACAGTTCCCATTTCATCTTTTCTACCTTAATATTTTCTTTCTTCCAGAACCAAGGGCCAACACCGTCTATAGTCAAACATTGAATCGACACTTGGCCAAACGTCACCCTGGTTCGTCAAAAGCAATGCCTCCTTCATCCATCCAAAGCTGCGGCTACCAAAGTCAAAATTGACAAGTTATGCACTATTGGGTTCATTTACCCCATTTTGTACACTTCGTGGGTCTCTAACCCCATCCCTATTAAAAAAAAAAAGGGAACTATTCACATCTACACAAACTTTCGTAATCTCAACCATGCTTGTCCCAAAGACAATTTCCCAACCCCTTTCATCGACTAAATCATCGATGATTGTGCTAGCCATGAGGCACTATACTTTATGGACGGGTTCTCTGGCAACAATCAAATCCAAATACATCTAGCATATCAATATAAAACCACTTTTACTACCCCTTGGGGTACCTTTGCTTATATTTTCATTCCTTTTAGACTCAAGAATGCAGGTGCTACGTGTTAACGGGCCATGACCTATGTTTTCCATGATCTTACTCGCATCATCCTTGCTTATTTTGATGACCTCACTTCTCGATCCAAAAAGTGAACTCATCATTTAGACAACTTACACATCATTTTCCAACGATGTTGCCAATACAACATCCACTTTAACCCCCTCAAGTGCATCTTTTGCATCATGACCAGATGCCTCCTTGCGTTCATTGTCTCCCAACATGACATCACAGTGGAACCCCTTAAGGTCCAAGCTATCACAACAATTCCACCACCTAGGAATTTAGGCCAACTACAGAGCTTGCAAGGAAAAGACAACTTTCTACGTTACTTTGTCCCAGACTATGCCACTTGCGCACATGGTTTTCTCTACCTCTTGTGACATGATATCCCATTTCTATGGGACAAGAATGCTCAATAAAATTTCGATGATTTGAAAGCTTCCCTATTCAACTCCCCTTTTATTAGTCCCCTAGACTATTATCATGATTACATTCTCTACTTATAAGCCTCTATGTCTCAGTAGAAGGAGTTCTTGTCCAATTAGGGGATGATGGGAATGAACATGTCATTTACTACATTAGTAAAAACCTTTCAGGGCCACCCTTGAAGTATAATCATGATGAGAAACTTGCATTTGCAGTTGTCCTCACAGTCCAAAAACTGTGACATTATATCCTACTTTGAACTACCAAGGTCGTAGTAGATTCCAACCCCATGTAATACTTTCTTAGTTGAAGGAAAATTAATGGAAAATTTTCCCGATGGATCATCATCCTACAGGAATATGATCTATATTTCTCTACTCCCAAAAGAAAGAAAGCTCTCATCCTATCCTAACTAATTACGAATTTTCCCTCAGATGCAAAAGCTTCCCCCATCAATGAGGATTTCCCCGATGAACACCTATTATTCATCCCCTCCGATGACCCCTAGTACGATGACCTCCTCGTCTACCTTCATACACATAAGTTTGGGTCTCATATCTCTCGAGAGGATCATCAACACATTCTCTATCAGGCCCCTTGATACATCCTCATCAAAGATGTTCTCTATCGATGTGGGGTCAACACCATTCTTCACCAATGTCTTACCATCATCCTCCTTTGGAGGGATATTGAGTTCCCTAACTGAGAGCTCTTCACTCCTTACAATGGAAGAAGTGACAAATGAAGAAAAACAATTCCTATTCCCTCAAGAGGTGAGTGGAATGGCCTATTGCAATGGTGCTTAAAGGATTCAAAGAGAAAAGAGGATTCACAAGGAAGAATTCTTGCAACATAACAATACATTGAATATCTTGGTTTATTAGCACACCCATGTCTCTTATTTATAACATTCATACATGGAAACATGTAATTGGTTCATAGTGTGAATAAGGGGCCTTTTATGGAACCCTCTAGCCCTTGACCAACCCCCAAGCTATATTTTGCTCAAATATGAGTGTCAAATCATGTTGGGGGTCGGACCATAAGTGGTTGAGGGGTTGAAAATATCCATAAATGCACCATTCATATAAGTGCGCAACTTTTCTCATTCACAGTCATGCATTTTGTGCATTGAGGGTTGTGTTGTCCTACGCATACTGTGCACTGTGCGTGCACTTCCTTTGGTGAATTTGCACACTTTAATTTTTGACCCAATTGTATAGTTTTTTTCCTTCTTGATGCATTTTAGTGTTGTGGGTGGACTAATTAATGTTGGCATTGATGTGTTTCTTCAACCATTTGCGTACAATGTTGCAGACAATTTTTCATTGATAATGGATGCCCCCTGATGTGTGAGGTTAGGAGAATATGTATAGTAGAAATACAACAATGTTTATTTTTCTAAGAATACCATTGTAAGGAATAATGAAGAGATGAATTGTAAGAGAGATCCATTGGAGGGAGAGGGAACACTGAGGGACCCAAACCTTTTTATAGGGAGAAAAAATGAAAACTGTGTACAAACGAGGTGGGCATGCCCCATGCTCATGTCATGAAACCAAAATGTGAGACTGTAAATGAATATGTATGTTGATGTAGATAACTGAAGTGCCCTCAGAGGTGGTTTATAAAGATAGATGACAGTTCTGAATGGTGAATGAAATATGAAGTGAGGCAAGGATGACTGTAAGAATTGTCGATGACTTGCAGGCATTGATGGCCTAACGAATTTAGAGGTCTTCAATTGGTATGAAACAACTAGAATAGTCGCATAGTAATACCCACCGTAACATGAGAGTTTGTTGAATTCGAATGTTATGGGGGTCAAAAGAATCAAAGAGAAATGATGATTCTCTTTGTGTCATCCGAGACTCCTCATTATAAAGGTAATGAGAGTGAAGATACTGTCGCCCTTCTTGAAACTGTGATTATGTACACATGAAGGGTGACATGACTCCAAGAAGCAAAGGGATTCATGAAATTCATTGAGATGATATTAGGTACTGATGGGTAACATGAACAAATTCAAGATGTGGTGAGACTCAATACTTCCCTTGGTTGTGGAATTTTGAAGGATGATTGGAAAAAACCGTAAAACTAGATCTAGTGTCAGGGGGATGACTAGATATGGGGTTAAACTATGCCAGAGGCTAACAAAGTGGAAAAAATCAAAGATCATGGGTATATGGATTTGGGATACTCAGGGTTTGTGGATGATGTTGGAATGAAAAGAGAGTGGATTCCCCAATCAAGGGTGACATGGGTTTCTTTTCCAAGAAAAAAGAATGCCATCAAGGGTGACGATGAAAAATCTAAGTATATGATGGAAACAAAGGCTTTTTACAATTACCAAAGAAATAAAGAATAATTTGGGTTGAGTATACATATATAGAAATGGGTTCCCAGGTGAAATATGGCTTGGCCTGTTAGGGTGAAAGTTTGTGAAATAAAACTAGTGGAGGGTGGGGGCCCCATGGGTGGGTTTTTGTATTAAGTAAATGAATGGAGGACAATCTGTAGATGGACAAACTGATGGTGGATGAGATAGAGGGATAGTGATATGGTAGAGGTGAAGTAAATAGAACCGAGATGATATGACATGGGATTCCATTGGGAAGGTTAACAATATGAGGAGAATAAGTATGGGGTTCATTATCGGAAGTGCATAAGACTATCTGGACTCCCATGCCTAGGGGGTAAAAATTAGCATGAGTTTAAAGTTTCCAAGGGGAACTATGAATGGGAAAACTAATGTGGGGCTGAGTGCTACTGGGTGACAGTACCCAAATGCGATAAAGGTAAAGGTACTATAGAGCCAGATGTAAGGACCCTAAAGGAAAATTTCAGAGGGTGTGACTGGGATATGCAATTGATTTATAGAGGGAATAATTACATGCCAATTTCGAACATATACCTGAAGGGGATGTAATATTGCGAAACAAGTACCCGCACACATGAAAACCAAATAACCGACGTGAACAATATCTGATGATAAAGAACATATAACAACTATTTGATAAAATTGGACATGAGCATGCGTCCCTGAACGTGATGTGAGAAAAATTCTCCTTCAGGGCCAAGTGCAAATGATATCCTAGGGAATGTAAATGTGTAGATGGTAGGACCAAGATCCTGTGGCTGAGAGAGGATCAGAAAACAGAGGCTTTGGGCTCCCGTAACAGAGTGTGGAAGTTTGGGAAAAATGGGCTATATATGGCTGTTGGGCTCACAATTCCACCTCATTTGTACCTATCATTGTTGCTGAATTGACAAGATAGATGTAAGGAGATTTGGAGATTGCGGGAGCATGAGGCTACCGATCCAGGAGTGGCGAGAGAAAAGTTAGTGGTCCTATTCTCATATACCTTGTGAAACTCCTATTTTGTAGATAGGGGCTTTACGAAGGGCCGTACAAGGGTTTTTTAGAGTAGGGGCCCACCAGTGCATAGGAAAAGGAGGAATACTTGTGCACATGTACATGGGTATAACTCAATTTACCACACATAATGTGTGGTTGTGTTTGAAACAACTACGCATGTGGATGCAGGGGATGGGAAGATAGGCATGCATGAGATGCATGCCTGTTTGATTGAAAGATGTGCACTCATGAAAGACTCTTTCTCTAACAACTGCACATTAGTGCACAACTATGCAAAGAATAGGTGTGCACATGTGCACACCTGTCTGGGTGAAATCCATGCACTGTGGGAAATGATAAGGGGTTGTAATTTTTGATATTTTGATGCATTTTTTTGGATGATGAGGCTTATCAAGTGTTTCTGTGTGGATGCAGGTGATCAACAGAATCCGATAGCATGTTGTGAGTGCACTAGAGAGAGCGCAATAGGGACCGTTTATGGGAGGTGGTGAGAGCGCAGCTGGGTGTTTTAAGATACTTGGTAGCCCGCGATTTTCTCAATTTCTTTGACTTCCCTCTGATATGATCGCAGGAGTTCCTACTTCAGTATATGATCAATATGTGGAGCACTGATCTATAGTGTTTCATTGTTAGAGGTGAGCAACTAACATTTTGGGCCACTGAGGATTTTTATTTCTTGACGGGGCTCCCATTCTATGGGATGGCCCTTCCTATCAATCCCTAGGTGTCAGGGGAGGATCAAGTAGGTGACTTGGCAGCTCACCACTGCACTGGGCTGAAGCCTATGTCAGGTTTGTTCATCCGTATTGAGGTGATTGATGACCTATTGACAAAGTGTATCGCTGCTATGGTGGTGAGGATCTACAAATCCTTGGGGACTCAGCGAATCACTGGTGGGCAACTGAGGGTAGTAGAGTGGGTCATGGATGGGGACCTGTTTGCATGGGTTGTGATTTTTCACACCAATATGATGGAATAGGTTAACT
>WSFP011534838.1:0-11885 GCA_009831015.1 Picea engelmannii
GATGAGGAAACACAGATGAAAATTATGACATAAAGCACTTGGGAAACCCTAGGAAGGCCTACTATGGTTCCTTCACTAGGAAAAATAGGGTTGTTTAATGGAAAAATGGTAACCCTATGTGGCAGGATTACCAAGATAGCTATGAGTACCCATGGAGCTTCGACAGAGGAAGAATTCAAATTTATTAAATTTATTGAGGACTGTGCCCCATTTCCAACTTTGTTAGGCAATATCTGGATTGAAAAAGAGCAGATCTGAAGAGAAGAAGAAAAGGAAGCCCTAGAACAGAAGAAGCAAGAACTCATGGAATTTATGACTAGAAGGATCACCTACTTGATGGAAGAACAAGAGAAAAAATCTAATCTATTGGACACCAGGGACTTGGACGTCGAAGCTATAAGAGCATTAGAATAACCACAGAAGATTGAAATACCTAATCCATATGTTGAAGGAGTATTACCCTTGGATTTGAAGAAAGAATCTCAACAGTGTGAAGTGACTATGTCGAGAGAAGATAAGAATCAGAATGGGAAAATACTGACTGAGTTGAAGACTACAGGGAAGAAGGCTAGAAAATTAAGTAAGAAAAAGGTGAAGATTGAAAAGTTACAAGAGATCCGAGGTGGAACACTGCAGAAGGAAAAGTCATAGGAATTGAACTTCGCCGAGATATCAGAACAACAACATATGGCACTTCATCCTGGTGAAGCAATCTAGCCATTGGACCGATATACCTGTTCGACTCCCGCCCCGAACGGATAGAAAAACATTAAATGATCACCGCCAGACCATTGTAACTCACCATAATGGAAAGATCTACGATAATGGAAGCTTCATACCCGTTGCAAGAATATTGTTGACGAATTTCCTATTCAACTCGTCATGCCATGCCCGAAGAACACTTTTTCCAACTAAAAATTTGAAGCCCGCAAAACTAGTGATTGTATACAGTGATCATTGCAAGAAGATTGTTCATCCTAGTGCAGTATATGAGATCATCATGCCCCGATTATATTTCCTGAGTGTGTATGTCCGACGAGCTCACCGTAGTTGAGGAATCCATCACAAAGGTCCTTCTCGATTTAATGACTGAGAGAGTCATGTAGGAAAGAGGAATGTCCACCAGATTCCAAGCATCATCGACGAGAGGAGTGCAAGCCTCCTTGTTTATTGCTCGAGCAGGAACATCTCGAGCTAGCGTGGAAAGGAGAACTAAGCATAAAGATGACATAGCCAGCACGAAGTTAGTGCCATCCATCCTACCAGCTTACATACCCCCTCTGAGTGGTGCGATTAATAGGGACAATGTCCCTAGAGACTTTGAATACACCCTAGTCACTGCATATCTACTGAAAGGAGTATGCACCTACCGCAGAGATCAAGACAAGGTTACAACGTTGAGGTTTTGCGACTTCAACCTGTGGGGCCGTAAGGTTTACAACATGCTTGCCCCGTATAAGTACTTGACAAGAACTAAGAGAAATAATTTGAAGATCATCCCTCAACAATGGACGATGAACCTTGCGCAATCTACTTTTCTCAACGTTATAAAAATACCACACTTCAGCAGACACCAGGAGGTGAATGCTTGTGTAAAATTGATGCTAGCAAGTTACCACGGAGGATACCTATGGTTAAACCATTGCATAACTATTGATCCGACATTGATCAATAAGATCACCGGGATTAGCATACAGGGCCCTGATCCCCAAGATTACTATGCTGGAAATACCATGGACCGCGCTCTTTCACAGAAGATCAAAGAATCTTATGGAAATGTCGAGAAGGGTGCGTGAGGCTACAAGGTAGCCTCTATCAAAAGTGGCGCAGTGCGCCTCACATGTCAACTGATCATAGGAAATATGGTACGTAATAATCGACCTACACAAGTATCAGGCTTCGTAGTTGACCTTGTAGGAAAATGCTACAAAGCTACAAAGGACACACCTGGGACCAGTAGGACAAAGAAGATGAAGAATCCCGAAGAGGTTCAAGATGTAGATAACAGATCTGTAAGGATGACTTTTGTCACACCAGATCAAGGAGGTAATGGCAAAGATCTAGAGGAAGTCGAACAGAGACCGAAAGACAAAGTCGAAGTTATAAAGAAGAGAAAAGGGTCACCTCCAAAGTCTCCCTCCCAGAAGAAATCAAAAGAAACCGTAACTAGGATGCAGACCACGCTCACTCCAGATGACTTTGGTTTCCTCCTTGCAACTATGAATGAGGCCATATAAGAGATAATAGAAAATCAGGAAGTGAAGCGGGAGTAGATATATAACAGGATTGAAATTGGGCTCCAAGAAGTGCAGCAGGCACTCCAGTCTAGCCGCGCAATCTCTACTGTGCCTCTGCCAGAAGGAACAACAAAAGTGGGATAAGAATCAACTCAACTCCGCAAGATTGTTGATACAATTGAAGTACGCCTTTGACATGCACAGGAAGAAAAAGCGCAGGTTGCTCAGGCCTTAAATAAATTACAAGAGGAAATCATAGAACAATGTTGAGCCACGCAACAAGAGAAGGATGCTCTCTAAGAAAAAATTGAAGAAGATAGAGCGAAGATACAAAAGGAGAGAGAGAAACTGCTCGCGAAGCAGATCAGGATGAAAGAAGCAGTTAATCGAGCATCCTTATTTGTCACTATCTTAGAACAAAAGAGGAGAGAAGAACCCTTCAAATGTCAAGTGATGAAGCTTGCTGAAGTTATTTAGCATCTTCAACAAAGAGTCATGGAATTAAAGCTTCAAACTATACCAAGTACCCCCCAAGAAGTGCGTGACTAGTGAGAATTGAATGCTTTTAGTGTAGTCGATAGGATTAAAACGCTTGTTGCAAAATGAAAAATGTTAAGTAGTAGAAGCACACAGATATATGAACAACTATCCGAAGACCCAAAGTTGAAGAAATTGGAGTCCCAACTCCAGGAAGCAAAGCATCACGCAGATATAGTACAGGTGCAGCTCAAGCTCATATCACCCATCGAGAGGATGAAGATATCTCAGGAACAATGCACCACCCAACAAATCATTCTTACCACGCAGAACAAAGTGATGGAAGTCACCTAGAAAATCCAACTGAGCTAGGAGGTGGCCTATCTACTGTTTGAAGAAATTGAAGGCCAAGGAACAGTACTAGAACAAGTAGTTGTTACAGTTGAGTAGCAACTGGAAGGACTTATCAATGAAGCGGTTATTCAGGAATTCACTGAGCAAGAAGAAGTAGCATAGAGACAAGTTGAAGTATCTCGAGCCAAGCTAGAGACCTTTGAGGCAAATTTACCCAGACCTGAGTGACTCGGGACACGTCACAGGTGAGTGTTGGGGGCTTGTTGGCCCTTGAACAAGTTTTGAAGAACACTTGGTCATATTTGACCATTTTTGGGACTTTGATAGCCTGTCAAATATGGAGCACAAGGCGAAGCAGATATCGTGGAAGCTAGACCCCCTTTTGGGTCCTTTTTGGGTTTTTGGGAATAATGTAACGAGACCGGGATGTCGGCCCATGGGTTTACCCATGTTTAGGCCCCTTTGTGTAATGTATAAGTAGAATTCTAGGCTATGTAAGAAGAGAATATTTTTGAGGACACTTGAGAAGTGGCTTAGTGCTAAGAGATGATCTGTGTGATATACTTGCAGAGCTGAGTGCGAATATTGTAAGTGCTGAATGCACGGATTGTAAGAAGGTTTTATGCTTAGAGATACTCTGGGAAGGAGGATCTAGAGAGTTGCACAGATATCTTGTCCTGCGTGGAGTAGATTTTGAGGCTCTATCCTTGTAACCGATTGGCCAACAATAATAGAGAAGAAGCGTTGGTGGACGTAGCCCCATGGTGGGGGTGAACCACGTAAATCTGTGTCATGCTTTGTGTTGTTACTTACATGTGTTTGCCCTCTCTTTCTAAGTGCTATGACATGTTTATATAGATTTACTTATTCTTTGTGCTTATTAGATGTGTATAGATGATAGATTTGATGTGTATGAAGTTTCTAAGTTCTTGGTCTACTAGATCCGATCTGTTGTATGCTGCTAAGTACCGAATCATCTTAGATCTAAGTATATACTGCAATGCTCTATCTTATATGTGGAGTGAGATAAGGGTTAATTCTAGGTGAAATATTGATGCTAAGTGATTTGATAAGTGTGTAATCACAGATCTGGATCCCAACTAAGGTTGCAGACACCTGAGTCCTACAACCACCCTTGCCTCTACCTCGGGTGAGACTTCATCTGCTTCACAGGTGTTGCCAAAAGGGCCAGTAGTTAGGGTTTTGTTGGTGCATTGTTGTAGCATTGAACCCTGGGTCTGCCCCTGTGCCAACAAGGACCCTCATATGTTGTATTGAAGCCCCAAAAGGTCAAAGAAGTCAAAGAGCTTGCAAAGAAGAAATTATTATTTAAATGATAAAGTAAAGTGACAAAGTCAAGAAGGATTATTTAAATAATAAAGAGAAGTAACAAAATCAAAGAAGATTATTTAAATAATAAAGTGAGGTGACAAAATCAAGGAGGAATATTTAAATGATAAAGTAATGGAGAACTTTCTAATTATGGAAAGTGGTTAACCCTAAAATGAGGAAAATAGGTTAAGTGACCTAGAAGGTGAAGAGTATAAATAAGAGGAAAGGGTCTCTTGTGAATGGCATCTTTTGTGTGTATCTCTTGATCATGCTTGAAAATATATTCTGAGAGAGAGGGTATGGAGGATCTCATGAACACATCAAAGTTTTGACATGTCTGAGATCATCATGGAAAAAGTCTCGGAGGTTTTGAAACCCTAGTTTCTGAGGTATACACGGGCTGTAGTGGGCCAATGAGCATACATACGCGGGATGTATGAAGACAGGGTGCGTACAGTGGATGAAGTCATGAATATTGGTGTGTGAGCTGATGACAGGCTATTGAAGACAGAAGCAGGTTCCAAATATGCATTCTATGGGCTCAGATATGTCACTGAGGCTCTAGTATGGTTATATTGTTGTCTTGGTGGATACTATTGTTTATTGTGTGATGAATGCTTAAGGCATTCTTGGTATGGTTATTGTGATGTGGTTTGTGTTGGTTGATGGAGTGAGCAACACTCTTATGACTCAGTGTTGATATGATTGCTATAGTATGTTGATTGCTTATACATGATTGAGTAACATTCATATTATATGGTTGAGGAGCATGAGTAAGTTATTGAAGATCTTAGATGTGTTGTGGTTGGATGTGGGTTAGTTTGGATAGTGGAAGACATAAGAGAATGTGATTACATGTTGCAGAGGATTTGAGTGTGTGAAGTAAAGAAAAAACTTGGTTGCTCAGAAGTATATGCAGGTTTTAGTATAGACTGGCCACATACATATGCAGGTTGTACTACTAGTAGGGAGAGTACATACATGTGTTGCACTACCAACAGGTCGCGTACCTATGACATATTGATATTTGTTGAGGATTGTTTCCTCATCTTAGTTGGTGCTGAGGGTGTAAGTTGAGTCTTTCAATATAGAGATGGTGCTCTTGTAGAGTTGTACTCTATTCAGTTGTTGCTGAAAAACCCCAAGGATTGTAGTCCGTAATAAAAAGAAAATTGTACATGCATCTTGTGTTCTTTGTGTTCCTTGTGGTGATGATTTGTTGATGATATATGTTGTTGATATGTGTTCACATTTAACTGGTTATAAATTACAACAATGAGTAATGATTTAATGGTGATTTCTAACTAATGAGTTTTGTGTAAGAGGGAAGTTTTGGGAAAAAGATCCTTACACTCTTCACCCCCCCTCTCAGTGTAGTCGGTGTTTTCAACAATTGGTATCAGAGCAGGCCTTCACTATAAGCCTTAATAAGCTTGGAGGAGATCTATGGATAGAAAAATGGATGATGAAGTTCCAACCCTTGATGAGGAAAACTATTCTACTTGGAAAATAGATATGAGAGTACATTTGAAGGAAAAGGGAGCGGGTATTTGGAAGGCAGACATTGGTGGATCAGTTTCCTTGAATAAAAAGTCAAAGTTTGTAGCCCAAAGGGAAGGAAAGAAGAATTATGCATTATCTCTCAAGACAATCCTTAGTGGACTCTCAATCCCTATCAAAGAGAGCATGGGACAATGCACTTCTGCTAAGGATCTATGGCTAAAGCTAGAGGAGACATATCAAAGAAAGAAAAAGAAGGAAGATATTGAAGACCACTCCATCAAGATCATTAAAGGTAAAGAATCTCGAAAAACTCTTGAATGCATTATTTCTAAATATGATCTTGAAAACATTTCAAATGAAGACAAAGAATCAAGTGATGATATTAGCACAAATTAAGATCTTGAAGACATTTCAAATGAAAGAAAAGAATCAAGTAATGATGTTAACACAAATGAAGATCTTGAAGACATTTCAAATGAAAGAAAAGAATCATGTGATGATGTTGGAAAAAAGGAAGATCTCGAAGGTATTTCAAATGAAGGTAAAAAGTCTCCAAAGACTCTTGATTGCAATGATTCAAAATGTGATCATGTTGAATTTTTCTCTACAAGTGAAGACAAAAATCTAGAAATAGTTTGTGTAGAGTTTGATGGTAGTTTGACGCAGACACAACCTACCTCAGCAGGTTCTGCACGACCTCCCAGTCTAGTATTGTTCTTAATCTCCCCTTTGATTCTGATTGACTCTTTGATTTCCCCACAGGAAATACTCAACACACACAAGTGTCTATCCACATGTCCTTATTTTGAGCTATGCCTGTGCAAGCAAGCAATAAGCGTTGACTCTCATCCACATGACCAGCTGATGTGACCAAACCCTTCACTCGAAAAGTGTTTTCAATTTTCATAACTTCACGATCACTAATGCAAGTCCCTCTGGCTCATAAATCCTCGAAACCCCAAAAGGATAATGGGTCCTTTGACTCCCCCCTTGACTTTACTTGATGTGAACCCAACTGCGACCTGGGGCCAAAACCTTCGACAGTTCAAAATTTTGTGTATCGACGATTTTCAATGCAACGATACCTTTCATCGGTTACCAAAATCACGATGATTCCTCATCACGATCAATGACTCTGAGCTCCCCATGATATGATGGTCCTGATCCTATTAGGACTTTGTGAATCAGGTGTTCTCAACTCTTGACTTTGAGTCACAACATCTTCCACGCCCAACTTATGAAATGGAGAATTCAAGCACGTGATCAACGACCCTCGTTGATCCGGATTCAACGACCACTATCTCTCCTAAGATTACGAGTGTTGAAAGACACTCAACCTTAATATTCCTGCTGGTCGGCAAGATCCAATGGTTCATGGAACTTCGGTGATTCTCCCTCTAAGAATTTCAATCATCCGTTCAAATTCCCCAAATACTACTGAAGTGCCTTGGCATCTTTCCTTCTAGTCTTAAGTTCTGCAAGGTGACTCCGGACCTCGTTCTTCCTTTGAACACTTAAAAGGTTCTAACCCTTCTAAATTTGGACTCTCACTGTAACTCCTGGAATCTAAGGATCCCTGCACGCATACCTTGCGACATTCACAATAACCCCTGGTTATTTCACCCTTCAATCCTATGCACTTCTCTGCAACAACAATTCTTCAACCTTTCTCCTCGGTTGGAAAATTCTAAGACTTCAACTTGTCGGTGCACACCTTGCATGGCTCTATGATATACCTACACTCTAGCGGGTATGAGAAAAATGGTATCCCTCTCGAACCTTTCTGAGATAAACGTCAGAAACCCTGTCAACGCACTCTGTGCGAACCTTCATTGCACTCCTTGTAGAAATCCTCTGGACGAGAAACAATTGAAACTCATACTTCTCCTCTCACAGAATTCATACATTCAACATGAAATCAAGAGCGTACACACACATAGAATTGCAACAAATGCATAACATAGATCATAAGAAAAAATGTAAACCTACCATTAAAATAGATGTAAACAACAACCACCACAACACCATGAAATGGAATCAAAGCATTCTTATATTAATTCCAGTGCTCCTGTACATGGTTCAATAGAAACAGTTATCTACTTATACAATCCTACAATCTATGTTCTTCTCTATGATCTCTACAACTCTACATCTTATAATGAGAATTACTGATTACAATACAATGACTACGAGGGATCTTTCTAGAGTTTTCCCTCTTTCATCTCTAGCTATCTAATCTGAGTTAAATCTACCTACCTTACATTTATTTCAATTAAATGCCTCCATATCCGACAGATGAGAGAAATGCTCAAGATCTGTTTACAATATCCAAAACATAAATGCAAATATGTTATCCTAACTATTACATTAATGTTCCTTCATTCAAATTCAAAATGTCTCAAAATATGTGTTGGTGCAATTCCAACTGTCCTTGCCTTTGTGCTTGCTTTACAGGCTCGCTTGCGATGCTTCTGCATCATACTTCCTTGGCTGAAAAATTCATGAACTCCTATTCATGAGCTCCTGCACCATCTGTCCAAGTCTTTGGATATCTTCCTTTCTTTCCCAACTGACATCCTCAATCGGGTGTCCTTTCCATTTGACCAAATATTCAAAGTACGTCTTCCTTCGGGTCTTCTTTCCAACTCTCTGATCAATTATCTTTTCCATATGTGGCTTTTCATCTACAGGAATCTGTTTGACCCACTGAACTTCTTGCTGATCCTCCTCCATTCCATCATCTCTATAAGGATACAGATCTTCTACGTTGAATATGGGTGATATTCCCATCCCATCTGGCAATTCTATTTCATAAGCATTGGCCTCAAATTTCCTCAAAATCTTGCACGACCCTATATTCTTCATCTTCAACTTATTATACGTTCCCCTTGGGAACCTTTCTTTTCTGAGATGCGGTAGAACCAAATAACCTACTTCAAACTGAAGTTCTCTCCTGTGTTGATCTGCTCTGTGCTTATATTCTTGGTTGGAATTCTTTAACCACTCTCTGATTTTGTTGTGGAGCTCTTGCATCTCTGCTGCAAAATCCTCTGCTCTAGCACTCTTGAATTTTCTCTGTCCTAAGTCTCTCAATTCAGATAGTCCCCTCGGATGCATTCCATATGTTATCTGAAATGGGATCTGTCCTGTGCTTCTGTTAGGTGAATCATTATATGCAAGTTACGCTTGTGGCAGAATCAAATCCCACTGACTGAGATGTTCAGCTACTAAAATCCTCAACAAATCTCCCAGACTTCGTTTCACTACTTCTGTCTGTCCATCCTTCTGAGGGTGATATGCTGAGCTAAAAGACAATTCTGTGCCTAGCTTCTTCCACAGTGTCCTCCAAAAATGACCAACAAATTTGGTATCTCTATCAGAAACAATACTCCTAGCTAAGCCGTGAAGTCTAACAACTTCTTTGAAAAATAGAATCGCAATGTGAGTTGTATCACTGGTTTTCTGACATGGTATGAAATGTGCCATTTTAGAGAACCTTTTGACTATTACGAATATGGAATCACAACCCCTCCTTGTCCTCGACAGTCGTAACACAAAATCCATGCTTACCGCATCCCACGACCTCTCTGGTATCGACAATTGTTGATACAATCCTGTATTCTATCTTTTCCCCTTTGCATGCTGGAAAATTCTGCATTTGTTCACAAATTTCTTGACATCTTTCCTCATCCCTAGCCAATAATATAAGCTGTTCATTTGCGAGAATTTTTTGTCATGGATAAAATGTCCAGCCAATCCTCCACTATGTTTTTCCTTCAGAAGATTCCCTCTCATAGAACCCTTCGGAATACACAACTGATTCCCCTTGAATAATAATCCATCCTGAATTAAATATTCAATCCATTGACTTCTATCTCTGAGAACTGGATTCTCACATGCTTCATAAGCCTCTTTAAAATCTACATCAGTTCTGTACATCTCCTTGAGATTGTCAAAACCTAAAGTTTTCCCTTTGAACTCCTGCAGAATCAAACATTTCCTACTCAATGCATCAACAACCTTGTTAGTAGTTCCAAAAATATGCTTTATAACAAAAGTAAAATTTTGCATGTATTCAACCCATTTTGCATGCTTCTGGTTCAATTTCTCCTATCGAGTTATGAATTGCAAAGCATGGTTATCGCTATACAAGACAAACTCTTTTGGAACCAAGTAATGCCTCCACTTCTTCAACGCCTGTATGACTACATAAAATTCCTTGTCATACGTGGAATATTTCATCTTTGCATTGTTCAACTTCTCACTGAAGTATGCAATTGGCCTATAGTCTTGACTTAAGACTGCTCCAATCACAAATCCACTTACGTCACATCTGACTTGGAATGTTTTACTGAAATATGGTAGAACCAGAACTGGTTGTCCATTTATTTTCTCCTTCAACAACTTAAAACTCTTCTATGCTTCCTCTGTCCAATGAAAAGATTTATGTCTTTTCTTGACTGTGTCCAGCATTGGCACACATATCCCACTGAAATTCCTGATGAAATTCTTGTAAAAACTAGCCAATCCATGGAATCTTCGAACTTCAAAGATATTCTTTGGTGGTGGCCAATCTCTGATTGCTTTTACTTTTTCAGGATCCATCTTCAACTCATTCGAAGAGATCAAAAACCCCAAATAAATGAGTTCTTTCTTCATGAAAGACAACTTCTTCAAGTTTATTAGCAATTTCTCTTGCTGCAATCTCCTCATTACTGAAGCTAAGTGTCTTAAGTTCTCTTCCTCAGTCTTACTGAAGATCAATATATCATCAAGATACACAATCACAAATTTTCCAATGAAATATTTCAAGACTTCATTCATCAACCTCATAAAATTACTTGGTGCATTCGTCAAACCAAATGGCATGACAAGCCATTCATAAATTCCTTAATTTGTTTTGAATGTTTTCTTCCATTCATCACCTCCCCTCATTCTAATCTGATGATATCCGCTTTTCAAATCAATTTTTGAAAAAATCTTTGCTCCACTCAAGCAATCCATCAAGTCATCCATCCTCGGTAAAGGAAATCTATACCTGATGGTGATTTTGTTTATATCCCTTGAGTTTGTACACATTCTCCATCCACCATCCCTTTTTGGACTTAGCACTATTGGAACAACACATGGACTCAAGCTTTCTCTAACCAACCCTTTGTCCATCAAATTCTGGACTTGCTTCTTGACTTCTTCATTCTCCTGCGACGTCAGTCTGTATGCTACTTTGTTTTGTAAACTCGCTCCTGGTATAAGGTCAATGTGATGGATTATACTTATGATAGGTGGAAATGAACAAGGTAAATCATCCACCACGATATCATCGAAATTCTACAACAATTACTGAATTTCCTCCAATAGATCATCTATCCTGGTACTTGTCAGAATGACTCTGGGTTTTCTCACTACAACAAACTGCATGTCTTCTTATTTCTTGACTTCATCAAGAAGCTCCTTCCCACTCATGAGAAGCATAGTATTTCTTGTCTATGTCTTTACCTCCTTGTCCTTAATTGGCAACAACATATGCATCCTACCATTCTTCTCCAAGGTGTATGTGTTCCTTATCCAATCATGAACAACATTTATGTCATATTGCCATGGTCTACCCAACAAAAGATGACAGATATCCATGGGAATAACATCACATAAAATTTCATCTCTATAACCCCCTATCTTGAATTCAACTAAACATTTTTTAGTGATTGTTACCTGATGTCGTTTTTGCAACCACGAGACTCTGTATGGGCTCGGATGTGAAACTGTCTCCAATTCCATCTTTTCCACCATTTATGTGGATACTAGATTATCTGTACTTCCACTGTCCACTATTACCTTTCATACCCCATCCTTGGTCTTGCAAGTAGATCTAAATAAAATGTTCCTATGGACTGGATTCTCCACCTCCTTCTCTGGCTTTAAGAGAATTTTCCTCATCATTAAGGATCTTCCACCTTCTTCATCTTCTGCCTCAACATTTCTCCT
>WSFP011534839.1:0-11885 GCA_009831015.1 Picea engelmannii
TATGAATTTTTGGTCATGCCTTTTGGCCTTACAAATGCACCTTCCACATTCCAAGGGTTGATGAATTCCATTTTCAAGCCCTTCCTTCCAAAATTTGTGTTAGTATTTTTTGATGATATACTAATCTATAGCAAGTCTTGGGACGATCATGTGCCACATGTTCACAAGGTGCTACAACTACTAAAGGAGCAACAACTATATGCCAAACCATCCAAATGTTTCTTTGGAGTGAAGGAGGTAGAGTATTTGGGTCATATTGTATATCATGAAGGTGTCGAGTTAGACCCTAACAAGATTAAGGCCATGATCGACTGGCCGATTCCCAAAACATTGAAGAATCTTAGAGGATTTTTGGGTTTGACAGGTTACTACCACAAGTTTGTTTGGCACTATCGAAGAATAACACCACCTTTAACGACACTAACTAAGAAGGATGCATTTTCGTGGACTCCCGAGGCAGCTAAATCTTTTGAACAACTTAAAGAGGTGATGTGCAAAGCTCCTGTCTTGACCACTCCAGACTTCAGAAAAACCTTTATTGTGGAATGTGATGCCTTGGGAAATGGAATTAGTGTTATCCTAATGCAAGAAGGAAGGCCCCTGGCTTTTGAAAGTCTACCACGCAAGGGAAAGGACTTACACAAACCCATTTATGAGAAGGAAATGATGGAAATACTACATGCATTGAAGAAATGGTGTCCTTACCTAATAGGTAGGCACTTCAAGATCAAAACAGATCATGATAGTATTAAATACTTCTTGGAACAAAGACTATCTTCATAAGAACAACAAAAATGGGTAACCAAGATATTGGGTTATGATTTTGAAATTGTCTATAAAAAGGGGAAGCAAAATCTTGTGGCAGATGCACTCTCAAGAAAGGATGAAGATGTTGAGGCCCTTCTATGTGTTATCTCGATCATCCAACCTGATTGGATATTAGAAGCAAGGGATGAATGGAAGAATGACGAAAAAGTGTGGACTCTCATTCAAAGGTTGCAGTAGGATTCCAATGCATCAAATACATTTACATGGAAAAATGATTCACTATGGTACAAATATTGCTTATATTTATGTAAGAAATCCCAACTCAAACAAAAAGTACTATTGGAATTGCACACCTCTCTAGTAGGAGGGCACTTAGGCTTTTTTAAAACCTACCATAGAGTCAAGAACGATTTGTTTTGGGATGGCCTTAAAACTGATTTTCAAAGGTTTGTGGCAGAATGTTTGGTTTTCCAACAAAATAAGGTGTAAACAATTAAGACCCCGAGTCTTTTGCAACCATTAACCATCCCAGGTTAGCTCTGGGAGGAGGTTTCCATGGATTTCATCACAGGGTTACCGAAGTCTGAAGGAAAGAGTGTCATCATGGTGATTGTTGATAGACTGACCAAGTACACACACTTTTGTGAACTCTCTCATCCCTTCAAAGCTAGTACAGTTGCCACCGCATTCATGGAGACAATTCAAAAGCTACATGGCAGCCCAAAGATTATTGTAAGTGACATAGATCCCATCTTCACTAGACATTTTTGGATAGAATTACTTTCTTGTTTGGGTACTCAACAATTCGCTCATAGCGCATCCTATCATCCTCAATCTGATGGACAAACTGAAATAGTGAACAAATGTTTGGAAGGCTACCTCCGTTGCTTTGTCTCTGATAAACAAACACAATGTTTCAAATGGTTACCCTTGGAAGAATCGTGGTATAACACTTCCTTTCATACTGCAAACAAAATGACACCATTTATGGCACTCTATGGATACCACCCTCCTTCCATCACTTCTTCTCTAAAAGAAAAAGCTAAGGTTCAAGCAGTGGGATATCACATCGAGTATCAACAACAAGTTATCCAAATATTAAAGGACAACCTGACCATGGCACAAAATCGCATGAAACAACAAGAAGATCAACATCATAGTGAAAGAAGTTTTGAATTAGGGGATTGGGTGTTTTTAAGACTGCAACCATACAAACAAATGTCCCTCAAGCCACCAAAGTACTATGGCCCTTATAAGGTGTTGCAAAAGATTGGTACTATGGCACACAAATTTGAGTTGCCTGCATCTTCACGAGTACACCCAGTTTTCCATGTTTCATGCTTAAAGAAGGTTATAGGAGATAAGATCCCAGTTCAAACTATATTGCTAGAACTTGACGAGGAAGGAAAAATCATATCGATCTTGAAGCCATCACTGACACAAGAATTCGCCAGCTGAGGAATAGATCCATTTCAAAGTATCTCATTAAATGGAGGAAACTACCGGCTGAAGATTCCACTTAGGAAGATTAGTCTTTTATATAGAAGAATCCAGAGTTACTCAAGCATTGCAGACAACACTTGTCTCAAGGGGAGGGGCATGTTAAGCCCTAATATTGGATCACTACCCATTAATTGGGGCATATTACATTAGTAATTTTATTTTATTTATGTCGGCTTTATTCCATTAGTTGTAATTGTACCTCCTAGTCTCCTCTATATACCAAGGAGATATTTTCATTTGGAATCATCTTGTACTTGAACATTTATGCGGGTTAAAAGGAGGTTTCCCCCTTAAAGAGGCTTATTATATGAAATTCTCTCTTTTTCAAGGCGTTGAGTACTTATTCTGAGGTTTTTCTATGCTATATTGATATTTGGTTCTTAACAACATATGTCACAAACTGTCCATAAATCTGCTTCTCAACTATCCACAATGTTGACCCGTATGCCACTGTACTATTCTCAAGGCTTCACCTAAACATACTACAACTGATCATCACATGTTCTTGTTTATCAGACTAAATCAAATATGTCCACTTATCTGATCTATCTTCTCATAAAACTATGCATGTCTGGAACAACCTTTACTAAAGATATCCCTGCCTAAATACATACATGCAATATAATCATAAACTTATACTTGTGTGGGAATACTGCTTTCTCAATCGATCAATTTGTCATTCTACACTTCTGCTATATGATTTCTCTAAATTTATCTCTGCAAATACTTCAAAATTCTCAAAGGATGGTTCTCTGATCTTCACTAACTCCCCCTATCCAATATTCATATTTAGTAGGAGTCTCCAAGCCAGGTCGCTCAAAAAAATACCCTCTTATATGCAGACTAATATTCCTTTTCGTTTGTGGACTCATCATCTTTCCAAAATCTAACTTCTTCCTTTCTTCCTATGGATTGATCTCGCACTACAATCTCTGAAATTACAATCTCTTGAGCCTGATTTTTATTCACCTACTCTTCTTTTATTTCTCGTAATACTGCAAATACTGTGATCTTTGGGACCTGGTCTTCATTCACCTGTTCTTCTTATTTTTCATTTTTTCTCCAAACCTTTATGTATCTGATATCTTCCTTTTTCCATGTAGATTTGTCTTCATCTTGTACTATTTTCAATCCTCAGAGTATGACTTTTGGGTGTCCTTCATTCATCTTCTCTTCATTTTCATGTTCTTATTTTCTTTTCCATACTTTCCCATATTTTGTATTAGTGTTCTCTTTCATAGAAGTATCCATCATGCTTTTACAATCACGAATTGTGTGTCCATAGTTATGGCATTTGTAACATTCAATGTTATGTGGGGCCACATAAGCATTTCTTGCTTGAAAATGTATTCCTTAAGCCCTGCAATATGCAACTTTATGTCCAAAGTTAGAATAATAAAAACAATGACCATAAAACAAATTTACATACCTGAGAGTGAATGATCTTCTTTGTGGTGTAGTCCTTCTGAATTCCTGTCTTGGCTAATCATGATTTTATTTTATGTGGATCCCTTGATTATGGTTGAATCTTCTTTGTTTCCTGAATGTGGTAGGTCTTGTTGAGGATGTATCTCAGTTCTTTTTTTATTCTTGTTGACCATGATTCCTTCATTTTAGTACTTCTGCATAACTCTTACTCTTTTCTTCATTCTTCTTTTCTAGAAACCTGGAGGGATTCTCTTCAACATTCTCTATTGATGAGGTGGACATTTCTGTCTCTTCGATGTTTTTGCTAAGATTGATTATTTTAACTCTCAATGTGGTAACTTCTTCATCAAGATTCTCAAATTCTTCTTCTTTATTCATCATTTGACTCTTCATGACTTCTTTTGTTCGCTTTGCCTCTTCAAGTTGGATATTCAAGGACATCATTTATTTTTCAAGTCTTCTCTCTTCTTGACCAAATTTTGCTTCAAGTTGATTTAAGTCCTCATTTATTTCCTTGAGACGATATGTCAATATCTTCTCTCTCTTTTCTACTTCATCCTTCCATGTTTCTATTTTCATTTCCAAACACTGCTTCTAATCCTATAGAGTTTCTTTAATCGTTCTTGCTTCTTCTAGCTGACCCTTTAACATCATGATCATCTTCTTGACTTGTTTGGAGTTGGAGTTATGAGATTCTTCTTTCTTCTTTAGTTCTGGATGGAGTGACTTGTTTTTCTCCTTTTCCCTCATATGGAAATCATAAATTCTTCTATGTAATAGACTTCTTCCTCTTCACACTCTTCCTCATTTGAATCTGTCTGACATGATAAGCATCTTTATTACTATTATGTACCTACATATTCTTTAAAAATATCTGAATCTGTGATGGGAGAATAATAGATATTATGTAGCTTCTCCCAAAGTTCTTTAGTTGATGAGAATTTACCCACTTTGTCCTTTGTTGAATCACATAGTCCTTCTATGATGAAATCCATTGATATTGTTTTGTTCTTCTTCAATTCCTTATTGGTTTTAGCCTTAGGTTTCTTTGTAGCATTGTATCTTGTCATAATTGATTTCCAAATATCATATTCATGTGCCTTTAAAAATGTCCTCGTCCTTCTGATCCATATCTCATACTCTAGACCACTCTAACCATCAAACATTGGTACTCCATTTCTATACAATTTTTTTCTCTCCATGATCTTCCTTTTAGTGGTTAAATTGTTTCTTGAAGGAACATGCTTTGATACGAATTGTTAGAATACTAAGGGGGGGGGGTGTGAATCAGTATGAACACTTTATACTACTTTTAACCACAATATATATTCTTTCACTTTAACAATAATGTTCAATGGTATATCATCAATGTATCATCTATGATTGCATTCAATATATCATGAGCATAAAATTACAAATATTATCAGATCAACATCATCACAACAAATACATAGTACACTAGTATTTTCGTGGAAACCCAAATGGGAGAAAACCACAAAATGATTTCTTATATATATCAAGAATTCATTCATAGGAAGCACCAACTTCCAAATTCTCCAGCTGCAACTGAAAGGAGGATACAACGCCCTATTTACAGGATCCAACTTGAAGGAAGCTACAACTCCCTAAATTCTCTGGCTCCAACTAGAAGGACACTACAACCACCTGAGTTCTTCGGATCTAGTCGGAAGGTGGCTAAAACCACCTAGTTCTCAAGCTCCAACCTGAAGGAAGCTCCAATTCCCCAATTCTCTGGTTCAAACTGAAAGGAGGCTACAACCCCCTTTCCTTTCCCCATCATGTCGCCCTGAAATATAAGTGTATACCAAACTATCACTACCACAAAAACTACCACTGTCAACTTGTCACATAAACTTGTCACTGATCAACCTGTCCATCCTGTCACTGTCACCAATACTCAACTGATCCTCTCACATGGATCATATACCAAGGAAACCTCTAAACTATAAGTCCAATCTCACCAACACATGCCTCTACCAATCATGTACCAAGCTCACTAACATACCATCAACCATGTACCAAACCATCAACCTGTACCATACCAAGCATAAACTGCATACCACAACTTGTACCTCAACAAGTGCATCAACCATGCACCAACACCTGTACCAAACCATGCCTAAACCATGCACCCACACCTATACCATATTCCTCAACTATGTACATCAATAATGTATATCAACACCATACCATGTATCAATCATGTACCATACCATGTGTCAACCATGCACATCACCCATAAGAAGTGTCTCAACCATATACCATATCACTCTCAATCATGACATGTACCATAAGATAAGCCTCAAGTATACACCATAACATGTAACCAAACCATACACCAAGATATCCAACAATGCTTCTAATCAATGTACCATAACATCACCAAGATGTACCATGCATCAACAAGACATGCCTCTCAAGCATGTACCAAACCATCACCAACATGCATGTACAATATCACGATAACCATAACACTTAAAAACTTACCTATGATCCTGTAGTTGACTTGTTGTACTGTAAATTGACCTATAACTCTTCAATAGTACTCAACAACCAGGTACGAACATCCCTTAACAACCTTTCACAGTCCCTTTTACATATGCGTGACTTTATTTTCTATAGCCCGTGGATATACCTTCTGTCCTCCACTATAGCCCACATATGTTCACACTTTTGTATGTATGCGGTCTGCGGATGTATGCAACATGTCTTTCTTCATCCCGCAGATGTACGCGGCCTATCCTTCTACAACCCGCGTATAACCTCATAAATCTAGGGTTACCATTTTTCAACAACTCCGATATTTTCGCCTTCGACCTTCCTTTGCTACCTCAAAAAAATGTTGTAACAACCTTAGCAAAAATATCACTAGTTCACAAGAAATATAATCAATGAATAAATGTGTGAGTGCATTTGTGAGTGAGTGCATTTGTAACCTCTTTCCTTATTTTAGGGATTTCTTGTTGCAACCACTTTACCTTTTACTAAGAATTGTAACCAACTAGGGGCTTCTTGACCATTCTTCGGGGCTTCCAACTTCTCAAGGACATATCTCCCTTACCGTGAGGAACCACGTGGCATACCACATATCATCGGAAATGGAACGATGTGTACTATCCATATATGATAGTATTACCTGCAATTCCGTTTTCCTTCATTTTGTTATTCCTCAATAAACTTTGGGTCCCATAACCACACCTCCAGGGATACATGTAGAATACATCAAATGCACGCAACTAACTCACCATCAATAACTATCATACAAATTTCAATCATCTGTCCAACATCTATGGACCTCTCCAAAGGTTGACATCAATGACAACCAACTGTCCAAACCAACTTTCCAAGAGGTTCAAGGGAATTTATTTACGAGGAAATTTTATTAGGGGAATATTATCACCAACGAGCTATGATCCTCTTATTCCATCAACAATCAAAGTTATTTTTAGTTAGAGTCAATGTGTTCATAGTTCCAATCGATTAGAATTAATGTGGCTTAGAGTTCTATTGGCTATAACTCTTGAAGTTATAGTTCTCATGTTCATATTTCTTGTTAGTAAGAGTTCATGTGGGTCATATATTTTGACTGATGATAACTCTTGTCTACAAAGGAGATAGACCTCAATATTGTAGTTTACAAGAAATTTGATCCTTAAGAACTATGACCTCAAGAACTCTATACAACTAGAACTTTTCCTGTCATGAAGTATGACCGAAAAAGGATCTATGACACTCAATAAATCTAGCCAATAGGAACTATAACCCACATGATCTTTGTCTAACAAGAACTCTAACCAAAATAACTATGACCCATAGGAACTTTTGCCTATGGGAAGTATTACGACAAGAACTATAATGAAGGAACTATGACCTCAATAAATCTAACTGATAGGAACTTTGGTTGATGAGTTCTTGTGGGTTAGATTTCCTTTTTATGGACACAGTTCCTGTCAATTAGGAACTCCGACTCACAAGAACTATGACCGATAAAGGAACTATGACCTTAGGAACTCTAGCCTTCAAGAACTATGTTTGTAGACTAAGAGATCAAATAAAACTCCATGTTTTTAGTTTGCAATAAACCATGTATGTTTTTATTTATTCATTTTAGCATCATTCATCCATTTTAAGGGAGGAGTATTAATAATATTGTGACCACTTGTTGAATTAAAGATGTGAAAATATTTTTTGATGGGTATGGAAATTTAAGAAGATAAACATATCTAATAGAAGCAAGAGGGAGATGGCTAGGGCCTGCTGGTTGTGGATGATCTTCCACCTACATCTCAAAGAGCTCACATATCCAAGAGGATCACAAGGGAGATATTTGGGGTTCATTGGTTATAGATGATACTCCACCTACATTTGGTTGATCCAATCCACATGATGATGACCTAGATCCAAAATTTTCCACCACGTGTATCAAAAGAGTTTTGTTGTTATTTTTCCTTATTAAGAATTATGATATGTTTTTATTTTTCACTTGAAATTTACAAGTTTTTTTATATGTTCTTAGTAGGGATTTGTTCCTTTATTTCCCTACTTATTTTGGTTTTACGACACTTTGGTTTTCAAGAGGACTCCATTAACCACTTTAGACACTTTGGTTTTTAAGAGGACTGACAAAGGAAATATAAACTCAAGAAATCTAGTAACAAGAAATATAACCAACACATACTATAACCATAGGAACTATAACTAATGAGGAACTATGCCACTCAGAAACTCTAGCCAATATAAATTATGACCCACAATAACTATCACCCACAAGAACTATGACAAAGGAACTATGACCTCAGAAAATTTGATTGACAGGAACTATGACCTCAATAAATTTGAATGATAGGAACTATGAATGAGAAAGGAACTATCATCTCAAGAACTTTATCATATAGGAACTTTGATCAATGAGTTCCTTTCAGTCATATTTCCTATTAGTCAGCGTTCCGATGGGTTATATTTCCTTTGTCAATAATAGTTACCAAGGTCATAGTTCTTTTCTTGAACATAGTTCATATCAGTAAGTAACTTTGACCGAGAGGAACTATGATTAACGAACTATGATTGAAAAAGAAACTATCACCTCCATTTGTGATTCATAATGATCCGTCAGGATTTTTCGAAATGACTATGGTTGAGTTTTATTTGCATGCATTTATTAACCATTGGAAAAATTAACAAAAGAGCGAGAAAATAAATGAATTATACAACCATAGACATATATGAAAATCTGAAATGCAATAAAGAACAACAAACCATAATGCACAAGTTTGATAACGGAGTTCGGCAACTTTGCGTACGTCTCCAGGCCTTTTCTCTGTGAGGGAGGCTTCTTTATTTCTTTTCAAAAGATTATTAGTACATCTTTACAATGCCTATTGGCTTCTATACTTATCTGTTCATGTTCTCCATGATCGCTAGAATCTTGCACAACTTACGGCACCTGAAACGGATATCCCGAGCTCTTAGAAATCGTCTGACAACATCTCTACCTCAACAACTTCCTTGCCTCAAATTGGCTTAGACCTGGCTTTGCCTCAACATCTTTGCTCTCCAAAACCGTCCAAAATCTCCATAAGCTTCCAAAATCTGACCAAATGGCCTCAACATGGCCTTGGTTAAATAGTTGGGAAAGTTGGTTAGCAATCTCCAACTTCCTCCCAAAAATTAGGCTCAAAAAAAGCCCAATAACCCCCAATTACATTAAAAATTGGTTAAATTACATTTAAATTAATTAAAAGTGGTTGAAAACCCACTTTTGAACTATATATTAGTTTTAAAATGGGCTTCAAGCCCCCTAAGGCTGGGCGCGCCCCTTTTTGCACGGTCGCATAAGCTCCATGTGGCCACGCGCTATAGCGCGGGCCACCCCTTTTCGTTCCAACACAGGGTCATATTGGCGTTTTGCATACGGCCACGGGCTACACATCATAACCGTTTGTAAACTGTATATAACCGCGCATTAAACGTTATGGTAACCGCTGCTCCATGTGGTAACGGTCGTATTGTTAACCCACAGTTTTAAACGTTAACGGTTTATAAACCGTGCACAATTGAACCACGGTTCGGTCATATGCATACACGATAAAACCGCGGGTCGGGGCCAAGCCCCGGCCCGTCCCCCCCGCCATTATACACAATGAACAAATTTAAATACAAATTCGCCCATTTAGTTAACAAGCACCAACCAGTGGTCCGTTGGCAACGAGGACTTTGTTAACGCGTGGACGGAGGTGGAGGTCGTCGGTTCGAATCCGGTCGACAACAAAAATTTTGATAAACCAACCATAAACCAACAGCTAGTACCGGGCTGCCACGTTCCAGCCTATGATTGGGCCACATGGCACCTTACCATTTGCCCAAAGCATGCCACGTGTCAACCGTTGATTCGACGAAGACAACCAACCGGAACATGCCACTTGTCAACCGCTAATTGGCCCACGTCACTGCCATGCGTCACTTGCCGTACGATGCTGATGTCATCTGCCACGTACGCTGCTGACATCATCCCATGCCACATGTAACCCTTCCAGTGGTGACACATGTCACCTCGGGATTGGTCCAACCGTACGCCCAAAACGCCAAATCAGCCTGACACGTGTCGCCTTCCGGTGCTGCCACGTGTCCTGTACGGAACCTGCCACGTGTCATCGTACGGACCTGCCACGCGTCGTCCCCTGGTGCTTCCATGTCACCGGTATGGACCTTCCATGTGTCATCGTATGGGATGACACGTGTCCTGTACAGACTGTACGGACAGGTACAGTCAGCATCCCAAAATTTTGCCTGTTTGGCTCGGCGGACAAAATGAGATATCTTCTCCATACGGACTCCGTTTGACATAAACATTATACCACCGGAATCAGGAAGACGAACATGAAGCAATGGTGTTGGTTTCATCATATTCCGAGCACTTTCATTTTTGAGCATTTTTCATGCCCTGACAGCCTTCTGAATCCGATTTCGGATCACACCTCCCAACAATAAGACCTTTTGGTCCCCAAAAGGTTACGGACCACTTGACAAGCTCGGGATAGGCCACCCGGCTTGCTCTTCGTCTCTGAAAGATGATTACATCAGGGGAAGCAAAACACAATGAAGTTGTGACATCCACTTCTGGCAGAACCAAGTGACTGCTTTCTTTCCTTCACGGTGTTCGTCTTGCTTCGCTGGTAATCCTTCCTCCTTCGTGGGTGCATGCAAAATCCTTTTTCCCTTCTTCGGATGAAGCTCTGGATTAAGCTTCCAACAACTAGCCTTTCGATTTCCACTCTTGTTGCAAAACGTACAACGAGTTTTTGGCATCCAGACCTACTTAACCTTCTCTTTCTTCCGTTGTGGACTTGAGCCTTTACATCGTGTTTCCTTCCTGGACGACATAGGGTTCTTGCACAAATTTTTCCTCTTCCAACACTTGGAAACACAATTCTTAGGTGAAAGACAATAAGTACATGGATAAAGTTTCCACAAGTTCTGGTCTACTTGATTATGCTTATTATAATCAACAGGAGAATTAACAAAAACATGACCATTATACCTTCCATGTTGCTCTTCACCTTTCTTTGGAGACGACTTGCATTCACTACCACAACTCTGAAGTGATGCGTCAGTTCCTTTTGTGAAGTGTTCTCACAATGTCTTAAATTGGCCATCCGAAGCATCACTTGCTTCCGAAGTTTTGGAACCCATCTTGGAAGACTCTCCAAGGTCCCCTCTTTCATATCCCAATCCTAAGTATCGAGGCCTTTCCTCAAACTCAATGGGATTTATAATTCCTTGACCTCTACATCCAAGGCCCTTTCCTTTTTCATAGCCCATCTTGGTTAATATTCTCAAACCTACACCTTTTGTGTGTTTTTCGAATTCACCAAAACCAACTTGATGAGTATGAGGAACATTTGATGAGAAACCTTCACTGCATACCTCAGATATGTTGTCTGAAACAGATGTAGAAGGCACTTCCTTCAATGCTTCTTTTCCTTTGTTGTGCTTTGAAGCTCTCTCTTGAACCGTGCTCTTTCATTCCAAGTAGTCTTCATACAACACCTTCACCATCTCGGCCATGGCAAACACCGAATCTCTGAACTCCTTCTCATCTTGAGAAATTCCTCCTGTAGATGCCATTTTCCTCCTTGAGATGTGCTCTTCCCTGGCTAACATGCAAA
>WSFP011534844.1:0-11885 GCA_009831015.1 Picea engelmannii
TAGAAAAATCCACTGGGTTGTAAGATTGATTTGAGCTATGAGTGGATAGAGTGAGGCACCTTCTTTTGTGTATTACTAGCTCTGGCTCAGGGGTGACTTGTTGTTGAGATATAGAATAGAAAGTCTATGGATTGGTGGAATGTCCATCCCAAGCAATTGGTTGCACAATTGTTTTCAAAGATAAGTGTTTTAATTTGTTTATGTCTTATAATCATGAGCTTAATGGTTGTGTATTAACTTTGTGTTTAATAAGGATTTACATGCTGCGATATTGAGTTTATTAGCTGCATTTTATGTTTATTTTAGAATGTCTTAGATGCATCTAGTTCTTGAGGTAACAACAAATGGTTAAAACTGTGTGTGTTCATGTAGCTGGTAAGCTACAAGATTAATTAGGAGAAGAAATTTATATTTTAAGAGTTATTTCGTAAGTAATGGACCTTAGTTGGGATGGGGTATGTTAAATTATGGTATCAAAGCCTAGGTTTACAACACTTGAGTTGTATGGACCAAAGAAGTTCTTGTCCCTGAGATTTATTCTAGGCTCACAGAACAATGTCAGACATCCAAATTTAAATAATATTTTCTTTTATAGTGTTTTTCTACCTTCATCTTGAAATGAACACAAAGGAAATATCTCTTCCTTTGAGTTTTTATCAATAATCAAGAGATAGAAAGTATAATTATAACAAACAAAATTGACAAGCAAAGCAAGGTATCCAATGATGATAAATATTACCTTATTTGCAATAGAAGAAACATGAAATGTATGTCTAAAAGATGAATTAATATGAGAACATCTATACAGATACAAGTATTGTTTTACTTACAGTAAAACAGAGGAAAAACTATAGCTGAATAGATATCTAATTATGTGAACCACGGTAGATGTATTACTAAATTGCAATGTTTCATTCCTTAAACACCATAAAGTGAAGAAGATGAATTATGATAAAGTAGCAACACATAGAAAAAACATAACTCAAAGAAATGAGAAGTAGAATATTTGTCTTTCATGTACAAATTTGTATTAAGAAATCTCTCTTTACATCGGGAGAGAAAAATCCCTCATCATATCTCTAATGTGTTTGTTTATATGAAATTGACTTAACCAAAAATTGGTTAGACTCCTCGTTTCTAGATCTCAAAATAGAAGAAAATCCACTAAAAATTTGATTAATATCAAGTAGAATATTACAAAAATAATGTACTTTGACATTTATTATGTTTCTAGAAACATAATATTTGTTGGTTGGATTTAAGGCGTATCCTTCCTTCATTTCCTTGTAGATGCAATCATCTTTTGTTGATCCTTGCATTTTGTGTGCAAATTTAATAATGCAACTACAAAATTGGAGGGGCTCTGTATTAACATTCAATTCAAAGCTAAAATCCTTTTTATGCACCAATGGTAAACTCTTTTGAACTTTTACAACAACCTACTAAGTATTCTGATATTGTAAACTTTGCTTGATGAGAAGATCATTTAAAAATTTCAAATTAACTTGATTGACTTGCAATACAGTATTTTTCATCTTTTCCCTGTTCTTCTTCAATTTTTCCTTTCTTTTATCAACCTCAACTATCCCAATAAAAGAGCGGACATCACCGAGATCAATTTTTGTCATCTCTACATCCACATCTAAAATAGCATTTATATAAGTATCTTTTTATTTAGCTAATCTTTTTCTTTCTTCGAGACTATTTTCCCATGATTTTAATGCCATTTTTCCTTTCAACTGTTCAATTTATGAAAATAGAACAAGCCCTGGTATATTGATATTTTGCTTCCAAACTATGAGTTCTTGAAATTTGGATCTAGAAGTGATAGATTATTTCTCTTTGTCAACGATAATTTGCAATGAATTATTGATGACATGATAATGCTTCTGGATAATGTTCAAACTTTCATAGAAATTATGTTGAGCTATCTGCAATCCTTCATTGATCTCCAAGGCGTGTTTCTTAAAGGAAGAGATATCAATTACTATACTTTCAATTGTAGTTATTTGGGCTTGCAATTGGCTTATCAATGCATCTCTCTGAGAAATGGTATTCTTACCCATGTGTTGATCTTGAAGACTTGTTCTCATTTTCTCTTCTAGTTGTTTGATCTATTGATCATAACTTTGTTTGACCTGAGCTAGTTCAGAATTGACTTTCTCCCTAATAATGACCTTTATTTGTTTCAAATCATTTTGCAATTGCTCAATTAAAATATTTTTCTAGTCAAGTTTCTCTCTTAACTTATCTATTGAACATAAATTAGTTGTTGCAAAATCCCCCTGAGAATCTTCTACATGTCTTGCAATTTAGGGCCACTATGTCCCTGTCCATCATATATCATTTTTTGTCTTTTAGTAATTATTCCTCCTTTTTGTTGAATTTATCTTTGTACAATAGATTTCATTTTCTTACTGAAGAATAAATCTGATGAAGACATTTCTTCTGGTTCAATGGGTGTCAAATCATCTACATTCACTACCTCTAAACCAGGTGTCCCAAAACTTGTTGCAAGAGGGGTTAAAGATGGGATGGGGGTTGCAAGTGTAGTGGACTCCCCTTGAGTAGTAACATCCTTTACAGGAGTTTCAGTGTTTGAATTCATCTGAGGAAAAATGTGTCCATGCTTCATAAAAGCTTCAAACATTGCAAATGTTTCTTGTAAGGTCTTACCTGGTAGAGTTGATTCTGTCATTGTTGTGTCCTTGGATGTTATCTCTGGTATTTTTTCAACTTCTTTGGTTTTGACCTCAGGAAATTCATGTTGCCTGGGATTGGATGATGGTAGCACTTCTGAAGTTGGATTGCCATTATGAGTAAGACTTTGTTATGATTGTAAAATATTTGACAAACCACTCCTCCCGTTCTTTTGGAAATTAATAAAATCTGATTGTTCTTTGTCAAGAAAATTATGGAACCTGGATATAACTTCATTGTATGATCTTTCTCCTTTGAAAACCTCATTAAAAGGTGAATCTTCATGAAAATATTTCTTCATATTGAATTGGGCCAAATAGTTTTCCACCACTTTATGTGGATCATGTCTTTTGAATTCAATGGTAGACAATGTAATATCATCTAAGGTTGAAGCTTCAACCTTAGCGTGTCCAAAATATGACAATGAAAATATACCAACATGTATAGGATAGGATGACCATACTTTTTTTTGTGCAGCATTCAGTTCTTTGGTTATACCTGTAGAAATTGTTTGATATGGTACCTCTATGCAGACAAGTCTATATGGTAGAAATATGGGTAGAGCATGAGGAGATGCATAACAACCAAAAACTTTGATATAAGAGAAATTCTCTTCAATATACCAGTCTGCAATTGCACCTAAATTTCCCTTTATTTGTTCAGAAATCTTGGGAGGAGGATTACCATATAAGACTTCATGAATTGGAATAACAACATTATGGCAAATTTCATAAAAATAATCTTTTTTCATTTTCCTCCCACAATTTGGAATGATAGATATGTATTGGTTCAATGATTGTTGTGGTCCAGTTCTAATTCATCAAAGGAAATGGGGTTTTGAAACATATAACATCCATAATGTATGCTAACATGTAAAAGGGAGCATGTTTTCCTTTATATTTATGAGTTGTATAAACTTTTATTTATTTGACCAAATTATCATACATCAGCCTTCCCCAATCAAAAGTAAAACCTTATACAACCTCATGAATTATAGGGATGTTGGTTGTGGAGCCTGATTATCTTCCTGATTCATATGTCTATGTTTTCAGCCGTGTTTATACCCGATGAAGACTTTACACCTTGGAAGAATGTACACTCCTCCATGCAGGGGAGTGCAACGGGGGTTACCCCCCTGTGGGGTCCAGCGATAAGCGGTCCCTCGGCAGGGGTTCGGGGGCTTCACCTCGAAGGAAAAATTTCCTTGTAAATGTATATTGTAATTTCATAGTAAATATGGATCGTTCATTATAAGGTCGCAGATGTGATGGTAGAAGTTATGTTAGGGAATTTTTCCCTAGAAGGCAACCCTCTTTTATGAGGGAAATGTATTGTGGCTATGTATCATTGCGAATATTGTATTCTGAGTGAGGAGACTGTGAGAGAAAGAAGAGGAAGTTACAATGGGTGTGTTGTAGGTTGTATCCCTTCATTTGTTGGATAATAATAAAGGAAGGACCTAGCAATTTCACTGGTGAACATAGCCCACACTGGGTGAATCACGTATATATGTGTCTCTATTGTATTGTGTATCTTTTGTGTTTATTTCCACAATTATTTTATTTTCTTGCTCCGTGATCCTGTTTTTATAACAACTGGTATCAGAGCGAAAGGTAACTCACAGGAAAAGAGGGTTCCTGGTTCGAGTGGGAGAAATGGAGGAAGATGGAAAGTTTAGGGTCGAGAAATTTAGCGGCCAAAACTACCAATTATGGAAGATGCAAATGGAAGATTATTTATATTAAAAGGATCTATTCCTACCATTGGGTGGAATAACAAAGAAGCTTACAAGAATGAAGGGCAAAGAATGGGAGGTTCTTGACAGAAAGGCTCTAGGAACGATACGGATGATCTTGGAAGCATTGATGTCTTTCAATATTTCAAAACAAAAGACAATGAAGGAGCTTATGGACGCATTGGATAAACTGTATGAAAAACCCTCGGTGTCCAATAAGGTGTTTCTAATGAAGAGATTATTTAATATGAAGATGCAAGAAGGTGGGTCTGTTGTAGATCATTTAAATGAATTTAATACGATTACTAATCAACTAAGTTCTGTAAAAGTGGACTTTGATGATGAGTTAAGGGCTCATATAATCTTGTGCTCATTGCCAGAAAGTTGGAACGGCTTGGTCATGGTTGTAAGTAACTATGTCTCTATTTCAAACACTTTAAAATTTGATGATGTTGTTGGTGTTATCCTTAGATAGGAAATGCGACGGAAAAGCATAGGTGAGACATCAGGTAATGCATTAAACATGGAGAACAGGGAAAGATAAAAGGATAGAGGAAAGGGCTCAAGGAACCGCAAGAATTATAGGAAGGGAAGATCCAAATCCATATTTGGAAAGATAGAGTGTTGGAATTGTGGGAAGAAAGGACATCTGAAAAAAGACTTCAGAGCTCCAAAGAAACAAAGAGATGGAAAACAGGAGAAAAATCAGGAAGCAAATGTAACAGGTGATGTGTTACAAAATGCTTTGATTCTTTCTGTAGATAATATTTTTGAGTCTTGGGTAGTAGATTCAGTGGCTTCATTTCATGCCACACTCCATAGAAAACATTTTCTAGATTATGTTCAAGGTGATTTTGGACAAGTTCATTTGGGTGATGATGCACCATGCAAAATTGTTTGAATGGGAAAGGTAAAAATAAAGAAAAGGAATGGAAACCAATGGTTGTTGAAATAGGTAAGACATGTTCCAGATATAAGGAAAAATCTAATTTCAACAGGGTAGTTGGAAACTGAAGGTTGTATATCCATATTTACAAATAAGGTGTGGAAGGTCACCAAAGGATCATTGGTGATAGCAAAAGGAGAGAAGGTGGGTACATTGTATTTATGTACTGGTAATATTGACTCTTATATCTCTTTAGATTATACAAGAGTGGATACAACATTGTGGCATCGTAGGCTTGGACACATGAGTGAGAAGGGGATGCAGATACTTCACAAAAGAAATTTGTTGTCAGATCTTAAAAAAATTGATTTGAATTTTTGTGAGCATTGTGTTTATGGAAAACAGAAGAGAGATAGATTTATCAAAGTTAGAAGAGTGAAAGGTTAGAGCTTGTGCATACAGATGTATGGGGACCAACTCAGGTATCATCTCTTGGTAGCTCTTGTTATTATGTTACTTTTATTGATGATGCAACTAGGAAAACTTGGGTTTATTGCATTCGACAAAAATATGATGTTTTTTATACTTTTAAGAAATGGAAAAGTTTGGTTGAGAATGAGACAGGAAAAATATTGAAGTGTCTCAGATCAGAAAATGGAGGTGAATATTCCAGTAAGGATTTTGATTATTATTGTTCATACCATGGGATTTGTAGAGAGAAGACAGTTCCAGTAACACCACAAGAAAATGGTGTGTCAGAAAGGATGAACAGGACAATCATGTAGCGTGCAAGGAGTATCAAATTGCATGTTGGTTTACCCTTACAGTTTTGGGCAGATGTTGTAGATATTATTTTTTACTTAATCAACAGAGGACCTTCAAGTTCTTTGGATGGTGGAATTCTAGAGGAGGCATGGACATGTAAAAAGGTAAACTATTCTTTTTTGAAGACTTTCGGTTGTGAAGCATTTGTCCATATTGATAAAAAAAAAAAAAAACAAAGCTTGAGGAAAAATCCAAGAAGTGTACCTTTATTGGATACAGTGTTAATGATTTTTGTTATCGCTTATGGGATTATGAAAATCACAAAATCCTTAGGAGTATAGATGTCATATTCAATGAGAAGGTCATGTACAAAGATCAATTGCAGGGAAAGATACAAGAAAAAGAAAAACCATAATACATAGTGCTTGATGTGATCGCTGAAAAAGAAATTCCAAAGGAACCAGAAAATCAAAATGTACAACAATAGGAGTAGTAGGTACCTCAAACTCTTGCAAGTGTTGTTATAATATCTACCAGGTTAAGTAGACCACCTGAATGATACTCTCTTTCATTGTATTATTTATTGTTGAATGATTATGGTGAACCCGAATGTTATGAAGAGGCAATGTAGGTAGACACCAAAAAGAAGTGGGAGCAAGGAATGAAAGAGAAAATGGGTTCCTTGTTAAATAAACAGACTTGGGATTTGGTTCAGTTTCGTACAGGAAAAAGAGCATTGCAAAATAAATGGGTTTACAAGTTGAAGGAAGAATATGGAGGAAAAAAATGGTACAAGGCTAGACTTGTTGTTTAGGGGTTTGCACAAACGAAAGGTATATATTTTGATGAAATATTTTCTCCTGTTGTTAAAATGACTTCAATTAGGAATATTTTAAGTCTTGTGGCTGTAGAAGATCTGTATCTTGAACAGATAGATGTAAAAGAAACTTTTCTCCATGGGGATTTGGAGGAAGAGATTTATATGGAGCATCCACTGGGGTATGAGGTCAAAGGAAAGGATAATTTGGTATGCAGGTTGAAGAAGAGATTGTATGGCCTAAATCAAGCTCCAAGGAAGTGGTATTTGAATTTTGACAGGTTTATGACAGAACAAGGTTATAGTAGATGTCATTCTGATCACTGTTTTTATTTTAAAAGGATAGAAAATGGAAACTATATTATCTTTCTATTGTATGTAGATGACATGCTTGTTGCAGGGTCTAATATGCAGGATATAAATGTTCTCAAGAATAAATCAGCTAATTCATTTGCGATGAAGGATTTGGGTGATGCAAAGAAAATCCTTGGTATGAGAATAACAAGAGACATGAAAAATCACAAATTAACATTGTCTCAAAGTGAGTACATAGAGAAGGTGTTAAAAAGGTTTGGAATGCATAATGCAAAACCAGTTAGTACACCTTTGGCAATCCATTTCAAATTAAATAAGGAAATGTCCCCCAAGACACAGGAGGAGATAGAATACATGTCTAGGGTCCCTTATTCATCAACAGTTGGCAGTTTGATGTATGTGATGGTTTGCACAAGACCAGATATTGCACATGCAGTGGGAGTTGTGAGAAAGTATATGAACAATCCAGGAAAAGAATGTTGGGAGGCAGTAAAGTGAATTCTTAGGTATTTGAGAGGTACTACTACTCATGCATTATGTTTTAGAGGTTCAGACACTATTCTACAGGGATATTTTGACAACAATATAACAAGTGATAAAGATAGTAGGAGGAGCACCATAGGATATGTTTTTACTATAGGTGGAACAACAGTAAGTTGGATTTTGAAAATGAAAAAGGTTGTTGCACTTTCAACAATAGAAGAAAAGTATATTGATGCTATAGAGGCTAGTAAATAAATGATTTGGTTACAGAGGTTTATTGAGGAATTGGGAAAGAAGTAGGAGAATAGTAGGTTGTACTGTGACAGTGAGAGTGTCATTCATCTTGCAAAGAACTCAACCTTCCATTTGAAGACTAAGCATATAAATATCAGGTACCATTTCAAACGATCCGTCTTGGAATATGGACATTTGAAGTTAGAAAAGATACACACTAGCCAAAATCCTGCAAACATGTTAACAAAGGGAGTAACCAGGCAGAAACTGAGTTCTTGCTTAGTTTCAGTTGGTATTCAAGCATGAAGGTGAAGATGAGAAATTTTTCAGGTCCAAGAAATATCATAGTCCATGTGGGGGAGTGTAGGGTGGGTTAAGCCCTTGCGGGGTTCGGGGGCAAGCAGGGGTTCGGGGGTGAAGCCCCCGAAGGAAAAATTTCCTTGTAAATGTATATTGTTATTTCATATTAAATATGGATAGTTCGTGATAAGGTCACAGATCTGACGGTAGAAGTTATATTAGGGATTTTTTCCGTAGAAGGAAACCCTCTTTTATGAGAGAAATGTATTGTGGTTATGTATCATTGCAAATATTGTATTCTGAGTGAAGAGACTGTGAGAGAAAGAAGAGGAAGTTACAGTGGGTTTGTGTTGTAGGTTGTATCCCTTCATTTGCTAAATAATAATAAAGGAAGGACCTAAAAAATTATCCGGTGTACGTAGCCCACACTGGGTGAACCACGTATATCTGTGTCTCTATTGTATTATGTATCTTTTGTGTTTTATTTTTGCATTTTTTTTATTTTATTGCTCCACGATCCTATTTTTCTAACAAGGGACCCAATCTATAGTGAAATGTGCAGGGTTTTTCTTTCCATATAATCTACAAAGAATCATAGCTACATATATAATGTGTGCATCACAAGAAGTTGTAGAATATATGCCATGACTATCTGCTTTAAATTTGTTTTCATCTCCCCACCAAGTTTTAACTATATCATGGACACTTCTATTATAATTTGTACATTCATCTTTCTCAAACTCCTTCACAAATTGTGCATTGTAAACATATTTTGGATTACTAGACAATTTATACATTGCTTGGATGTCTTCGGGTTAGAACAAGCCAACAATAGTCCTTTGAGGGTTGTAGATGATTCTGGTTGGTATATCCACATGGCCTAGAGCCAAGCGTATCATGTCTATATAGGGAAACAATTTTGGCCTTGATGTGAGTTTATGAAACTCTGACTTGACCACCTCCTTGAGCTTATTTGTGGTTAACACATCTTCTCCCTCGATTGATTCATCTGAAGGGATGGATTTCTCATCTTTCAAATTTCATAAACCCGCTCCCTTGATTTGATGTTGTCTGTTAGGCAAGCAGTAGTATCTGAATAAATATTTGAAATTGGGTTCATCTCTTCTACAGATGAATCTTGTTTTCTTGTCTCTTTGTGTGACGCCATGATTTTTCATCTACAATATTAGCTCCTGTAAGAAAACAATAATTATGAATACGAATGCAAAGACGAGATAAAATTATGGATGTGAATAGAGAAATGATACAGAGTTCAAATATTTTATCAAATCAGAATACAAGACACTAATTAATTCTACATTCAATCACTAATTAATTTGAATGACAAAGTAATCATGGTAAAGCTGGCGAATTTATTACCTGATGGTAGTGAACTTTACTCAAATATTTCACACTAATCATGTTTAATTTACCTTAATAATTGTGATTAGTGAAAGTAAGTATTTCGACACTTCGGAGTTCGGGGCTTTGAATAGGGAATGTTAAGCATCTCCTAAAGGATGAAGTCACAGAGTGATTAATTGTCTTTTAATTAAGATTTACTTTAATTAACCGCTACTTTTCCTTTTTAAGCTTGCAATGCTTCGGAACTTCGGCACTCCAGAGCTTTGCGACTTTGAGACTATTGAAATATAAATGTTAAAGTTATCCTTAAGGTCACTCTTGAAGTTGCAAAGTAATTACTTACTGTTAATTGTGAAAATAAATCATTACTTAACCTTAAATCTTTAGCGCTTCGACACTCCTGCACTTTCGTTAATAATATGATATCCCAGAGTGTAGTCTCTCGGAGTGACGTGCTAGGATGACATCACATATGTTGACGTGTCGTGAGAACATAGGTGACACGTGTCATACTGAAATGTGTGAATTATGTGTCCAAGAATGGCCAAAACAAGTGCCACATATCTCCACGTGTAAAGAATGGCAGGTGGCATAAGACATGTCACATGAGTACTTTTCTTTATAAAGCAATATTTTGGAACTTAGGGACTCTGTAGCTTTGCGACTTCAGGGTTAAGAGGACCTTTAAACATTCAGGCTTAGACCATCGAAGCGCGAAGTCCCAAAGTGGAACTTCAAATGGGAATTATACCGTTGATTAAACATTTCACAACTTTAAATCCCCAAAATCCCACAAATCGACGATTTTGATAAGCATAAGTTTTGACGGCTAAGGATTAATTTGCCCTATCAAAACATAACAAAATATTTTATTATTGTATAAAATTGTGATTCTAAAGCTAAATTTTATTGATAAATGACAAAATTAGGAACAAATTAAAAAATGATTCAAAATTTTGGAGTTTATTTGAAATTTTGATTTATGTTCTAACATAGGTTCCAACTAGGGATTGTGGCTCCATGCGAGGCACTAAAGAACAACAAACCAAGTTCCTTTATTGGGTAAATGGAGTCATTACTGCTTTTTGTTATTGAACTAAATATTTTATTTCCTTTAGACATATAATCCTATATAGAAGTAACAAAAATAACCATATATAGGAATTTAGAACATGCTTAGTGATAAATTTCAAGTCAAGCTAATAAATATTTTCTTTTTAAAATTTACTCAATAATTATCCAGGATAATCAAACTAAATTTAAGTAGAATATCCTACTTTTATTTACTTAGTTTTATCTCAAAGTTATAAATATATTATGTGGATTTCATTAAGGAAACCTAAATGGATCAAGATATAAGTATCACTGAAGAAGAACCAAATAACAGAGTATGTGATGAATATATCTAAGAAGGCCTTACATAAATAATAGATATTGATTCACTGCCAAACGGGGTACAATACCCTGGTGAAGTTATCTATATCTCCCAAATTGAATTTTATTTCACTACTTCAAAAACATGCTTTGATTTGATTGAGATGAGGGAAATCATTGTATGAATTTCCTTTCATCATCTCTATTTGGAAAAGATGGAGGCAATCGTTTTATGAATTTCCTTTCACCATATGTCTTATTTAATTTTATTACTTTGAAGTGGGGGAAATCAATGTATCTAAGATACAAGGGATGGCATCCGTATTTTATCTGGAGTAAAGTTGGTCTATCTACAGTTTTGAGAATAATCTAAGATTAGTTTTCTTTCATTTCTAGGTATACCTTCACCTACATGTAAGTTATATTTGGAAAGAATTTATTTGTTAAGGATGAACCTTGAAACTCATCAGTTATAATCTAATATTAAATCTAATTTACTAGTATTAGCCTAGATATACCTTTCAATTAGAATCAAGAAATGGATAAGATCTTTGCCAGACTTGTTAAAATAACATGCTTTAATTTTCTATTATTGACTAAGTTGATCATTTCTATAAGGATTAATATGATTACATAAGAAAGAAAAATTTATTTGTCAGTAACATTAATGTTAGGGGTGGCAGGTGTAGGAGAATTTGTTGATTAAGGTTGGTTGTCATTGATGTCAACCCTTGAAGAAAGACCCGTACCACAAAGGTTTGGATAATGGACCCAATAGTGTTTGATGTAAATATGACTCATTATTTTTTTTTCATGGTTGATAAGAAGTAAATATGCATGAACTCCAAAGTGGTCCCCTTATGGTGAAAGCCCTCACGGGAAGATGCTTTGTGGAGTAAGAGAACCCATGC
>WSFP011534845.1:0-11885 GCA_009831015.1 Picea engelmannii
CTTGTTGACAATGAAAGCACCCATAATTTTATTCACCGCCGCATTGCCTAGGAAACCAATTGCTATATTTGTGTCGTCGACAATTTTCAAATCATGATAGCCAATGGTGGTTCCATGAAATGTGGTGGGCATTATGAAAATGTACGTCTTCAAATTGGACAGTACCACCTTAAATCTCATATGTTTGCCATTGACATAGGTGGTTGTGACATTGTTAGATGTTGAATGGTTATGCACTCTAGGCCCCATTCTCATGGATTCTAAGGCATTAACCATGCAATTCCACCAGGAGGTACAACAGTATCAATTCCAAGGAATCATAGCAGGTTCTCTTGAGATCATCGGTTCCCATCGAATGGAAAAACTTCTCAAGAAAGGTCATTCAGGTATTATTGCCCAACTCCATTCCATTCAAGCAGTTGAGACACCCTCCATGCATCCTGACCTCCAATCTATCATATCCAAACACCAAGTTGTTTTTTCCACTCCTCAGGGACTTCCCCCTTCCCGTGGTGTTCATGGTCAGTCCATTCCCCTTGTTCCCGACAGTCTTCCTCCCAATGTTCGCCCTTATCGTCATCCCTTTGCCCAAAAGAATGAAATTGAGAAAATCGTGTAGGAGTTGCTCGAAACATGTGTTATCCGTCCTAGTACCAGCCCCTATTCTTCTCCTGTGGTAATGGCACTCAAAAAAGAAGGTATTTGGTGCATGTGTCCTGACTTTCATGCCCTCGATAAACTCACCATCAAAGACAAGTTTTTCATTCATGTCATTGATGATCTCTTAGATGAATTCAGCGGTGCTCAATACTTTACTAAACTTGATCTCCATTCTGGCTACCACCAGATACGTATGAAAGAAGCAGACATTCCCAAGACTGCCTTTAGAACTCATGAGGGTCACTATGAGTTCTTGGTCATGCCCTTTGACCTGTGTAATGCCCCCCCCCCCACCTTCCAAAGTCTCATGAATCATGTCTTTCGTCCTTTTCTCCGTCATTTTGTCTTAGTTTTCTTTGATGATATTCTCATCTATAGTAAAACCTGGACATCCCATCTCGCCCATGTGAATCAAGTTCTCCATCTACTCTCTCAGCACCAACTTTTCCTCAAACAATCTAAATGTTCCTTTGGAGCTTTAGAAGTGGAGTATCTGGGTCATATTGTTGGCAAGGACAATGTACGGATGAACCCTAAGAAAAATGAAGTATGCAAAATTGGCCTAGCCCTAAAACTCTTAAGAGCTTGCATGGCTTTCTGGGGTTAACAAGTTATTATCGCAAGTTTGTTAAGAATTATGGAAAAACTGCAACACCTCTCACTGCTCTCCTTAAAAAGAATGCCTTCACTTGGAATCTAGCAGTTGATCAATCCTTCCATGCCTTGAAAGAAGCTATGTGCACGACTCTGGTCCTAGCACTTCCCGACTTCACCAAGACTTTTGTCTTGGAATGTGATGCTTCGAGAAAAGGAATTGAGGCAGTCCTCATGCAAGATGGTCGGCCTTTGGCATTCACCAGCAAACAACTTTCAGACAAACATTTGGGCTAATCCATCTATGAAAAGGAAATGTTGGCTATTCTGTATGTCGTGAATCTCCGGCATCCTTATCTATTGGGGCAACGCTTACAGATTAAAACTGATCACCAGAGCCTCAAGTATTCTCTGGAACAAAGAATTTCATCCTCAAAGCAACAAAAATGGGTAACCAAGCTATTTGGCTATGATTATGAGATCATTTACAAGAAAGGAAAAGAAAATTTGGTCGTTGAAGCTCTTTGCCGAAAATATGGAGAAGGGTCCCTCTTTTCCCTCTCCTTCGTTGTACTCGATTGGCTCCAAGTTGCTCGCAAAATCTCTCGCCTAATCTAGCAATTGCAAGAAAATACTCCAGCTTCTCCAAGGTACTCTTGGCACAATAATGAGCTTCGCTACAAAGGTTGTCTATATTTAAGCAAACAGTCACAACTTAAATCTATGGTGCTTTATGAGCTTCATGCTTCACCCACCGCTAGGCATTCAGGGTTTACCAAAACCTATGAAAGGGTCAAATGTTCTTTTTTTGGGGATGGTATGAAATAGGACATCCGCACCTTTGTGGCTGAATGTGATGTCTGTCAACGCAACAAGAGAGAAATAGTCAAAGCCCCCGGCACACTCCAACGCCTTCCAATTCCCCCTTCTATTTGGCAAGATATTTCTATGGATTTCATTGTGAGCCTACCTAAATCCAACAACAAGACAGTCATCATGGTGGTGGTTGATCGTCTTTCCAAATATGTTCATTTCTGTGCTCTGCAACATCCCTTCGCAGCATCCATAGTGGCTCAAGTTTTCATGGCTAATATCTTCAAACTTCATGGCATGTCGCATTCTATTGTCTCTGACAGGGATCCCACGCTCACCAGCAATTTTTGGAAAGAATTGTTCAAGCTACAGGGCACCCAATTACATCTCAACACCGCCTATCATCCCCAGACCGATGGCCAAACTGAAATTGTCAACAAGTGTTTGGAAACATATTTAAGGTGTTTTGCATCTGACCGCCAGCATCAGTGGGCTCAGTGGTTACCACTAGTTGAATGGTGGTACAACACATCTTACCATATAGCTACACACATGACTCCTTTTGAAGCAATATATGGACAAAAGCCACCATCAGTTCTCTCATACATGTTAAGTGTCTCTTTGGTTCAGGAGGTTGAAAAAAATCTTACAATACACGAGGCCATTCTCCGTACCCTCAAAGACAATTTGGTGATGGCTCAAAATTGCATGAAGCAACAAGTCAATCAAGGTCGTTATGAACGTCAATTTGTTGAAGGGGACCAAGTGTTTCTTCGTTTGCAACCTTATAAGCAGACTTCACTCAAAGTTGAACATTGTCAAAAGCTTGCTCCCAAATTTTATGGTCCTTATGCCATTCTCAAGTGTGTGGGGCCCATCACTTACCAGTTAGCTCTGCCTAGTGATTCTAAGCTCCATCCTATTTTTCATGTCTCATGCTTAATGAAGGTGATTGGAACTAAGTGCCAAACTAAAACCCGTCTCCCTGAGTTGGATGAAGAAGGTTCCATTTGGTTGCAGCCCCAAGCCGTCTTGGACCAGCGTGAACGTCGTCTCCGTCAATGCACCATTCGGGAAGTGTTAGTGTAGTGGAAAGATACAACTCCGGAAGATGCCACCTAGGAGTCCGCTACCATTCTGCAACAATTTCCTCATCTCAAGCCTTGAGGACGGGGTTGTTTTTCAAGGGGGAGGGCATGTTAGGGACCTAACCTCGCTAACCCCTCATGTAGGTAGAATAATATATTTTCCATGTAATAAAGGCCGACATTAGCTTATAAGGCCTATTTAATAAATGTGAACAAGTCAGTGTAAGAAGACCTAATAGAAGCTTCCGCTTCTAGAAAGATCTTCCATTAGAAGGTTCTTTAGAAGATAGAATTAGAATAAATAAGAGTAGGAGGCATGAGAAGTCTTGTCTTGAGAATTATTGTAATAGAGCGCTGCTTTGTTGGAGGTTGCCCCTCGAAGAGGCAAGTGAACATTGTTTCCTATCAATAAAGGTATTATTTTGGTGTTGTGGTTTCATATATTGTGTTGTTCCGTTGTTATTCTCTGCAGTATTTATGTTTCTTGCTATTATAATAGATCTGGTACCTTACAGGGTGCACCCTAATAAAGTGTCGTACCATGTAGATAAAAGATGTTCTCTCTAACAAAACCCACCACAATAACAACCAAACATAAAGCCCAACCTAAGGTGCACCACCACCAAGGTATTATTACATCAAAATTCATCATCCAACCTTAGGAAAAGGTTAGATTGTCATCAAATCATATGCAGTACCCCCCTTTCTAACTCAAACTTAAGAAATAACATATCAATGAGGGTATTAACATCATGAAACACACATCCCCCCAAGTGATGTCTAGCAAATGTTACATCATAAGTTAAATCACATAGGAAAATCACACAAAGGCAACATGAATCATCCCACCATAGCAACATCATAAGTGAAGGGGACATTAAAAAATGCTAACCCCATCAATCATCAAGTGTGTTCCTGGCGCAGCACCCCTACCTCAGAAGGCTCTACGTGACCTCCCGGTCTTGGATCATTCTATTCCCTTGAGCCGAAGTAGCTCTTTAGTTCCCACAGGAACCTTCACACATATAACCACGGGTCCTTCTAGGGTTTATGCCTTTGCGAACAAGCACAAGGCACTAACCTTCACTCCACACGACCAACCGACATGATCACAACCTTAACCCGAAAAGGTGTTTCGGCTTCGCGACTTCATGATTCCTGTTGCGAGTCCCTCTGACTCCTTCAACTCCCGAAACCCGAAATGGGCTTACGGATCCTCAGTTCCTCCCTTTATGTATCAACCATGTAGCCTTCAATCAAGTCATGGGGTCCACCTCTGAGCGCGTCGGGATTTCGCAACTCGTGAATTCATGATTTGACTCTTGTCCTGTCTCCTGAAGTTCGAACTTGCGACTTCTTCTCCTCAGATCGACGGCTCCGAGCTCTCCATGATCTGACGGCCCAGATTATGTCGGAATTTCGCGTGTCGGGATTTTGTAACTCGAGACCTCCAAGTCACGACCTTCTCCACACTCTGATTCCCGAAATGTCGAAATTCAAAACCACAAGATCAACGGCTCCCATTGATCCAAATCTAACGACGGCTACCCCTCCTGAGCTTGCAAGTGTTGAAAGACACTCAACCTTCACTTCTCCATTGATCTACTGGATCCAACGGTCCACGGCAAATCGATAGTTCTCCCTCTAAGAAATTCAACCGTCCGTCCAAGTTCTCAACACTCCTGGCCAAATAACTCAACGTCTCCTTCTGAGCTTGATTTCTGCAAGATGACTTCAGCTTCGTCTTTCCTTCGAACTCTTCGAAGTCTCTATCCCTCCTGAGCTTGGTTCTGGCTGCAAACTCAAGTATTCCAAGGGATTATGCCCGCACTCCTTGCGGCTTCACGATAATCTCTGATTATCTAAACTTCTTAGTTTTGCGCATTCCTTGCGACAATAGCTCTTCAACCACTCACTGGGTTGGAAAAGTTTAAGACTTCAATTGGCCTGCACACACCTTGCACGGCTCTGTGCTATACTTGCACTTCTGCTGGTATGAAAAACAACGGTACCTCTCTTGAGTTTTTCTGAGGTAAAACTCAGAACTTGTCAACGCACTCCTTGCAGACTTTCACTACACTCCTTGCAGGAATTCTCAGGAAGAGAAATAATTGAAACTCATACTCCTTCCTCTCACAGACTTCATACATTCAACATGAAATCATACACACACACAGCATTGAAACAAATGCATAACAGAGATGAAAATTAACTGTAAACATACCATTCAATAGATGTAAACAAAATTCATAAACACCATGAAATTGGATCAAAGCTTTCTTATATTAATCCAAGTGCATCTATACATGGGTTCTATAGCAACAGCTATCTGCTCATACAAGTTTTGCAATCTTTGTTCTTCTGCTCTCCTCTCCTATTCTCTTGCTCTACAGATCTTACAATGAGAATAATAATACAATACAATACATACGAGGGAGCTTTCTAGAGTTTTCCCTCCTACAGCTCTAAGCTATCTAGTCGAATTAAAGACTACAACTACTTTACATTTATTACATTAAATGCCTCCAACCAATAGATGAGAGCGAACGCTCAAGATCTGTGTTACAATCTCCAAACCATAAAAGCAAAAATATCTTTTCAAATATTACATTAATGCTTCACCCTTTCAAATTCAAAACATGCGTTGGTGCGTATCCAATTGTCCTCCACTTTTGCACTTGCTTACGATGTTCCTGCATCATACTCCTCTGGCTGAAAAAAATCATGGACTCTTGTCCATGAGCTCCTGCACTACCTATCCATGTTTCTGGATCTCTGCTTCGCTTTCCCAACTGGCATCTTCAATCAGGTGTCCTTTCCACTTTACTAAGTATTCAAATACGTCTTTCTCCGGGTCTTATTGCTAACTCTCTGATCAATGATCTTCTCCATATGCGGCTTTTCAGCTACAGGCAGTTGTTTAACCCACTGAACTTCCTTTTGATTCTCTGCCCCATCTGATTCATCTGCTTTGTAAGGATACAGATCTGCTACGTCGAATATGGGTGATATACCCACATCATCTTGCAATTCTATCTCATAAGCATTTGCCTCAAATTTCCGTAAAATCCTACACAGCCCTATCTTTTTCATTTTCAGCTTATTATAATGTCCCCTTGGGAATCTTTCTTTCCTCAAATGCGCTAAGACCAAATCTCCCACTTCGAATTGGAGCTCTCTTCTGTGTTGATCTGCTCTACACTTGTATTCCTGGTTGGAACTCTGCAACCACTCTTTAATCTTTCTGTGGAGCTCTTGCATCTCTGTTGCAAAATCTTCTGCTCCAGCACTTTTGAACTCATGCTGCTCTAAGTTCATCAACTCAGATACGCCTCTTGGCTGCATTCCATACATTACCTGGAATGGGCTCTGTCCTGTGCTCCGGTTAGGTCAGTCATTATATGCAAATTCATCTTGCGGCAAAATCTGAGCCCACTGACTATGATGTTCAGCTACTAAACTCCTCAATAAATCTCCCAAACTTCGATTTACCACCTTAGTTTATCCATCCATTTGAGGGTGATATGCTGAGCTAAAAGATAAACTTGTCCCTAGCTTTTTCCATAGTGTCCTCCAGAAATGACCAACAAATTTGGTATCTCGATCCGAAACAATACTCTTGGGTAAACCATGAAGTCGAACAACTTCTTTGAAAAACAGGTTTGCAATGTGTGTTGCATCACTGGTTTTCTAACATGGAATGAAATGTGCCATTTTTTAGAATCTATCGACTACCACAAATATGGAATCACAACCTCTCTGTGTCCTCAGCAGTCCTAACACAAAATCCATGCTTACCGCGTCCCACGGCCTCTCTGGTACTGGCAATGGTTGATACAATCCTGTATTTTGTCTTTTCCCCTTTGCGTGCTGGCAAATTCTACATTTGTTCACAAACTTCTTGACATTCGTCCTCATCCCTGGCCAATATTATAAACTGTTTAGTTGCGCGAACGTTTTGTCATGGCCGAAATGTCCAGCTAATCCCCCACTATGCTTTTCCTTTAAAAGGTTTTCTCTCATAGAACTCTTCGGGATACACAACTGATTTCCTTTGAATAGTAATCCATCCTGGATCAAATATTCAACCCATTGTCTTCTATCTCTCAGAACGGGATTCTCACATGCTTCATAAGCATCCCTGAAATCTGAATCATCTCTGTACATATCCTAAAGGCTATCAAAACCTAAGGTCTTCACACAAAACTCCTGCAGAATCAAACATTTCCTGCTCAATGCGTCAGCAACCTTATTAGCAGTTCCAGAAATGTGCTTTATAACAAAAGTAAAGTTTTACATAAATTCAACCCACTTTGCATGTTTCTGGTTCAATTTCTCTTGTTTGGTTACGAATTGTAAAGCATGGTTGTCGCTATACAAAACGAACTCTTTCAGAACCAAGTAATGCTTCCATTTCTTCAGCGCTTGTATGATTGCATAAAATTCTTTATCATACGTAGAATAATTTCTCTTGGCATCATTCAGCTTCTCACTGAAGTATGCAACTGGTCTATTGTCTTGACTTAAGACTACTCCAATCGCAAATCCACTTGCATCACATCTCACTTGAAATATCTCACTAAAGTCTGGCAGAACCAGAATTGGCTGTCCAGTTATCTTCTCTTTCAACAACTTAAAACTTTTCTCTGCTTCCTCTGTCCAATGAAAAGATTTATGTCTTTTCTTGACTGTGTCCATCATTGATGCAGAAATTCCACTAAAATTTCTGATGAACTTCCTGTAAAAACTGGCTAATCCATGGAAGCTTCTGACTTCAAAGATATTCCTTGGCAACGACCATTCTTTGATTGCTTTTACCTTCTCAGGATCCATATTCAACTCATTCGACGAGATCACAAACCCCAAATAAATGAGTTCTTTCTTCATGAAAGATGACTTCTTCAAATTTATCAGCAACTTCTCTTGTTGCAACCTCCTCATCACTAGAGTTAGATGTCTCAAATGTTCTTCATCAGTCTTACTGAAGATCGGTATATCATCAAGATACACAATTACAAACTTTCCAATGAAATATTTCCAGCCTTCGTTCATCAATCTCATGAAAGTACTTGGCGCATTCGTCAAACCAAACGGCATGACAAGCCATTCATATAATCCTTCATTCGTCTTGAATGTTGTCTTCCATTCATCACCTTCCCTCATTCTAATCTGATGATATCCGTTTTTCAAATCATTTTTTGAAAAAAACTTTGCCCCGCTCAAGCAATCCATCAAGTCATCCATCCTCGGTAAAGGAAATCTATACCTGATGGTGATTTTGTTTATAGCCCTTGAGTCTATACACATTCTCCATCCACCATCCTTCTTTGGACTTAACACTGTTGGCACAGCGCATGGACTCAAGCTTTCTCTGATCAACCCTTTGTCCATCAAAACTTGGACTTGCTTCTTGACCTCTTCATTCTCCTGCGGCATCAGTCTGTACGCTGCTTTGTTTGGTAAGCTTGCCCCTCGTTAAGGTCAATGTGATGGCTTATACTTCTGATGGGTGGCAACGAACAAGGTAGATCGCCCACCACTACATCAGCGAAATTCTCCAGCATTTCCTGAATTTCCTCAGGTAGATCATCTATCGAAGTACTGGTCAAGATGACTCTAGGTTTTCTCACCACAGCAAACTGTATCTCTTCATCCTTCTTGACTTCATCTAGAAGTTCCTTCCCACTCATGAGAAGTATGGTATTGCTTGCTTCTGCTTTCACCTTCTTGTCTTGAATTGGCAGTCACATGTGCGTCCTACCATTCTTTTCCAAGGTATATGTGTTCTTTCTTCTGTCACGAACAATATTTCTGTCATATTGCCACGGTCTTCCCAACAAAAGATGACAGACATCCATGGGAATAACATCACATAAGATCTCATCTCTATAACCCCCTATCTTAAATTCAACTAAACATTGTTTAGTGACTGTTACCTGATGTCATTTTTGCAACCACGAAACCTTGTATGGACTTGGATGTGCAATTGTCTCCAATCCCAGCTTCTCCACCATCTCTGTGGATACTCGATTATCTGTACTTCCACTGTCCACTATCACCTTGCATACCCTATCCTTGGTCTTGCAAGCAGTTCTAAACAGATTGTTCCTCTGAACTGGATTCTCTATCTCCTTCTCTGGTTTCAAGAGAATTTTCCGCATCATTAAGGATCTTCCACCTTCTGCATCTTTTGCCTCAACATTTCGCCTTTGCGCTTCTGAAATGTGAGCTTCGCCTCCTCCATCTCTTTTTATCAGGACATTCCCAAGATTTGTATCCGATCTTTCCACAGACAAAACACTTTATTTCACCACCTCTGCCTCGTCCTCTTCCTCTTGCGCAAGGCGGCATACTGTCTTCCCTGTGAACTTCCTCCCCTCTCTAGATGGTTATGAGTTTTCTTTTCTTCATCCTTGGGCTTCTGTACTCTGTCCTAGGCAATTGCTTTGCCTCTACTCTGACTTCTACCTTTGCCCTTTTGACCTTGCTTTCGAGCCAATTTCTCTTCTGCCTTTGAAGCAATTTGATAAGCATCTTCTACATTTCTGATTGTCACCATGCTCATCTCATCTTGAATTTCATATCTCAATCCATTCATGTATCTGGCAACTTTTTCATCATCACTCTCATGACGACTTGCTCTGATGTTGAGTCTGTAAAATTCCTCAGTGTATTCCTTCACTGTCATCCCCTTCTGTCTCAAATTCTACATTCTTCGAAATAGATTGATTTGGTAATCTCTGGGTATAAACTTGGCTTTCATCTTTGCGACCATCATATCCCAGCATTTGATTCATTGTTTGCCTTTGCAACGCCTGGCAGCCTGCAGTTCATCCCACCACAGTGTTGCATGCTCTTTCAGTAGTGACAACATGTTTTACTTTCTTATCTTCTTCGATATCCTCATAGTCGAAGTGTTTATCCAGAGCTCTAAACCAATCTAGTAGCTCCTCAACGTCTAAGTTGCCTTCATACATTAGGATGTCCATTTTTTCTCTAGCCCCTATTCTTGCAACAACTCTGAATAAACGTTCCCCTCTGCAGCATCTTCGGCTACAACTTCTTCTTCTTCAGGTCATGCTTCATTCTCATTTTCGGATTCACTGACATCTCCAGTATCAGTTGTTCGCCTCTGTGTTGTCTCCATAGCATCCAATCAAGCACAAAGTTCTCGCATTTCCCTTTCCACAGCTGGATCGGGCATGGGTCTATCTTGACGTCTTCTTGGCAGCATTGTTTAAATCTGTTCCGCGCAGAATTCAAATCACAACTTGCCTTTTGTCTTCTCTTGCTTACAGAAAACAATGATTGTAAGCTAAGCTCTGATACCACCTGGCGCAACACCCCTACCTCAGTAGGCTCTGCGTGACCTCCCAGTCTTGGATCGTTCTATTCCCTTGAGCCGAAGTAGCTCTTTAGTTCCCACAGGGACCTTCACACATATAACCACGGGTCCTTCTAGGGTTTATGCCTGTGCGTACAAGCACAAGGCACGAACCTCCACTCCACATGACCAACCGGCGTAATCACAACATTAACCCGAAAAGGTGTTTCGGCTTCGCGACTTTGCGATTCCTATTGCGAGTCCCTCTGACTCCTTCAACTCCTGAAACCCGAAATGGGCTTACAGATCCTTAGCTCCTCCCTTTATGTCTCAACCATGTGACCTTTAGTCAAGTCTTGGGGTCCACCTCCGAGCGCATCGAGATTTCGCGACTCGTGAATTCACGATGCGACTCCTGTCCTGTCTCCCGAAGACCGAACTCGTGACTTCTTCTCCTCAGATCGACGGCTCCGAGCTCTCCATGATCTGACAGCCAAGATTATGTCGGAATTTCGCGTGTCGGGATTTCGTAACTTGAGACCTCCAAGTCACGGCCTTCTCCACACTTCGATTCTCGAAATGCCGAAATTCAAAACCACAAGATCAACGGCTCTCGTTGATCCAAATCTAACGGCGGCTACTCCTCCTGAGCTTGTGAGTGTTGAAAGACACTCAGCCTTCACTTCTCCGTTGATCCACTGGATCCAATGGTCCATGACGAATCGGTAGTTCTCCCTCTGAGAAATTCAACCGTCTGTCTAAGTTCTTAATGCTCCTGGCCAAATAACTTGACGTCTCCTTTTGAGCTTGATTTCTACGAGATGACTTCAGCCTCGTCTTTCCTTTGAACTCTCCGAAGTCTCTATCCCTCCTGAGCATGGTTCTAGCTGCAAACTCAAGGATTCCAAGGGATTCTGGCTTAAGAGTCTCAAGGAATCTGCCAGTGGAATGAAGACTGGTCATAGAGGCGATTGACAGATGGAAGAGCGTTGAAGCCAATAACTGCAACAGAGAGGTTGAGCTCGACTGTAACAAAGAAGACGAAGAGTCTCGACTGCTGGAGAGGCGAAGGAATCTCGGCATAACACCCAGTGATGATGGACGGATGGGTCTAACTGCCAGAGAAGCTGAAGAGTTGCAATGATGATCAGGCAGAGCACTCGACATGGAGAGAGCATGCAGAAGCATGGCGAGAGAGCATGCACAAGGGGCTCAGAGACTATAAGTATGCAGAACAAAGAATAGATGAGGGGTTGTTATTGCTGTGAGTGATTCAGGCGTGAAGAAGGAGTGTGCAGCAACTGAAAGAGAGAGAAGAGGAATGGTGCATGATATGGAGATGGCGCACAGAGCATAAAAGGAAGAAGCATAGAAAGCGCAAGGAGGTGTGCAGAAAGACAGTGAGA
>WSFP011534848.1:0-11885 GCA_009831015.1 Picea engelmannii
TTTTTTTTTTCAGAAAGTGCCCATTGACAGAGCCACCAAAAACTTCAGAATCCTCCAAATTCTGCAACTTATAAGTGTTATTTCAAAATACCTCAGAAATTTTGAAGGGACCAATCCACAAGGCTTCACATTTACCATGATTTCCTTTTTATTTCTTGGGTGTATCCCACTTGAGCATTAGATCTCTCTGCTAGAAATCTTCTTTACTTACCTTCTTGTCAAAGGCTTGCTTTATCTTTTGTTGATGGTTCTGTGCTTTGTCTAGTAGTTTCTCCCTAGCCTGTTTAACTTCTAGCAGCTGTTGTATTCTTCTGACCATATCATCAGGTTCTCCTTAGTAGTACTGGAAGCATTTTTCCACGGGAAAGGAAATATGATTAGGAAAGATAGCCTCAACTCCATACATAAGATGAAAAGGAGAGACACCAAGTGATCTCTTTGTTGTAACTCTATCAGCCCACAAAGCATATTTCAGCTCTGAGTCCCATTCTTTCTTCTTGTCTTCTAACAATCTCTTGATTGTCTTTATAAGGCTCTTGTTAGAGGATTTTCCCAATCCATTACCTTGGGGGTAGTAAGGAGTAGAATGAACCAATGTAATCCCATATTGTTCATAAAACTTGATCAATGGTTCAACCTTGAAATATGCAGCATTATCAATAAAAAAAAATCTCAGACAACCAAATATTGACATGATATCCTCAAGAAAACTAATGATTACCTTGTGGGAGGTATTCCTTGTAGGGATGGCTTCTATAAACTTGGTGAAGTAATCAGTGGCAGTCAAAATCCACCTATGTTGGCCACTTGAAGCAAGATGAATTTCCCCAATGAAGTCTAGGCCCCACTACTAAAAAGGTCTTGAAGCTACCATAGCCTTCAATGGAAAATATTTGAATTGTTGATTTCCAGAAAACTTTTGGCACTTGACAAAATCTATAATATTTTCACAAACGTCAGTAAAAATGCTAGGCCAAAAATACCCAGCTTTGAGGATTTTATAGGTTGTGGTTCTCCAGAAGTAATGGCCATCACATAAACTGTCATGAAAATCAGACATAACCTTTTGGGTCTCTTGTGCATCAAGACATCTCAAAAGCACTCCTAGAGGATATTTCCAATAAAAAATTGGTCAATAAGACAATATCTTATTGCTTTTAGCTTCAAATCTCTTACCTTGTTCCTTTAGAAACCATCAGGAGGCTGCAACTTATGCAGAAAATATATGATGTCCTTGTACCAAGTACATTATGCCAATTGGGGGTTGGCCTGAGAACCTTTATCAGACAACTCAGCTTGTTGATTTTCTGAGCTAATGTATATGAAATTAACCCCCAAAGTTATGCAATTTGATTCAGCCAACAACCTATCTAAACCTTGGCCTTTAACCAGATTAGTGGGCTTTATTTCAAGATCAATTTCCATACTTTTGGCAATCCATTTGCTCCTCCTCCCATCTATGTTAGGATGAAGAAGTATCTCTTTCACTGAGGATAAAGGGACATATGAAACAACTTTTGAATGCAACACATATAATCTGAAATTCTTGAGGGCTTCGACCAAAGAATAAAACTTCTTTTCCATGATGTCATATTTTATTTTTGCATCCCTCAATGCCCTGTTGAAGAAGCCAATACGCTTCTCTAACCCTTCTGTATTTTTATGCAATAAAACAACAACTACTGTGTCAAATGAAGCAAAAGAAAATATCACAAAATCCTTGGAGTAATCAGGGCTAATGAGCACAGGTGCTTCAATCGAAGCCTTTTTTATTTATCAAAAGAATTTTGAGACTCAGTACTCCATTTGACTTCATTTCCTTTCCTCGACATGGTTGTAATGTAATTTACCAATTCAACAAAGTTTGAAATGAACCTTCCTAAAAAATTGATTTTCCCCAAGAAATACTGAACTTATTTCTTAGATATAGGGAGAGACAAGGTCTGGATGGATTCTACTCTTCTTGAATCAATTCTTACCCCTTTAGCTGATACAATGTGCCCCAATAATTTCCCCTCCTTAATAGAAAACAATGACTTTTTAGGATTGAGAAAGAGGCCAAACTTTCTGCACTTCAAGAAGAACTTTTTCAAATGATGATAATGTTCTTTATCAGACTGTGAGAACATTGTAATGTCCTCTAAAGATATGACTACAAACTTGTCCTTCTCCCCAATAAAGACAATGTCCATGGCTCGTTCAAAGGTCACTCCTGCATTCATCAATCCAAAGGTCATTTTAGCATACATGAATGTGCCCCAAGGAGTAGTGAAGGTTGTCTTCTCCCTATCTTAAGGAAAGACATAGATCTGATTATAGCCAGAAAATCCATCAATCATAAACATCCTAGATGAACCTGTCACCCTTTGCAATATGTGCTCCATATTTGGTAAGGGGTAATTATCTTTCTTGGAGCTTCTATTCAAATTTCTGAAATCAACACAAATTATGATTTCCCTAGTTTTCTTTCTCACTGAGACCAAGCTAGCCACCAATTCAGAGTATCTCAAAGGAATGATAATCTTGGCATCCAAAATATTTTTTACCTCTTTTTCCATAATAGGCAGCAACATAGGATTTATCTGTCTAAGTTTATGCCTAAATGGCTTGGCCTCTTCTTTCAAAGGGATCTTATGTTCAATGATGTTTCTGTCGCATGTTCTCATATCTTCATATGTCTAGGAAAACACATCAGAAAACTCATTTAACAACTTAACATATTCATCCCTTTGTTCTTTTGACAAGCTGCTAGACCACTTGATAGATTTTGTATTGTCCTTTGTACCCACATTACATTAAGTCACATCAACATTTTTAGTTGAACCTTTAACCTTTACAGCAATGCCATTTCTGTCGAACAATATCTCCAAAGGGACTAGTACTTTTGGAATATGGTTACTATGCAATTGAACAATATGATGGTTAGCAATTTTATTCAAAAAAACATCATCATGAAGGATTTTTTCAGTGTCATGATCTTGATCAATATGTAATGCAGAAAACTCATCCATGGTCTCAAGAAATCTTTTAATCTGAATAGCATCGTCAAAAACCTTCCAATGTTTGACATTGTCAGGTATAGAGGGTCTATACTTCACTTCTACATCATATTTGAGTTTAGGTGACAAAGGGACTCTGAAATTACTTGTTGAAACAACCAAAGAATCTGCCATGGTGTTCTCCTCTCTCGGAACAAATGATATATTAAAAGATAAGAAGAAATTGTCAACAAGATCCCAAACTTCATTTGTGTAAGTCCTTATCCTGGGGTGTTTAGCTTGATACATATTTTTGATTTGATGGACAATTAATTTAGCATCTCCAAACACTTTTATCTCTTCAATCCCCATGTCATTGGCAACCCTCAAACCCAAAACAAGAGCTTCATATTCTACCACATTGTTTGTAGTTTCAAATTTGATCTTGTAGTACAAAGATATGGTCTCTTGAGTAGGGGAAACAAAGACTACTCCAGCACCAAAACCTTCCTTAGAAGAGGCTCCATCAAAAAACATCTTCCAAACAGAGGTATTTGGAGGATAATATTCACAAAAGGTAATGGATTGTTTTCTAATTTCAAGAGGAGGTTGAGGAGCATCAATGAGTTGCAATATATTGGATCCTAAATCAGTATCAAGTGAAAAAATAGGATGGTTGGTGGGGGTTTCTTCATCACTGATGATGTAGGCTAATTGAGATTCCTTGTAAATCCTTCTATGTTCTCCCCCAAACACAAGAATGGTGGCATATGTAAGGTCCATATGCAAGGGTCCCCTACTATTTTTATCCAATATCTTGACAAGAGCATACCAAACTTAAGGGGGACATCATCCACCAAAATATCCATGACCACACTTTTCATGGGCCACTGAAACAAAGTCACAACTAGATATTTGATAACCCCAAGACACTTCACTTTCCTAGAGCCAAAAGAGTACAAGTCATGGTAGGTTTTTGTAATTTCCAACCCAAGCTCATCCATGACTATTTTGGGCATGAGATTGTGAGATGTCCCTGAGTCCATCAAGAAGTTTTGCAACACTTTATCATGAATGTTCAAGGATGTATATAAGGGAGGGGATGAATCATCTCTATCTTCTATCAAAGGTCCTAGGATGACTGCTAGTTTTTCATCTTGAAGGTTGAATGAATCAGTGGAATTGGAGGAAGGTTCGGGCTGCATCATTTTGGAAAGATATCTTTTTAACCCCTCATTTTTTATCAGATCCAAAAAAGGTACATGGATTTTGATTTTTTGAATCCCACTTTCAAAGTTGAAGGAAGATGAAGATTCCAGAATCTCCTTAACTTCTAGGATAGGATTCTTAACCAATTCTTGAGGGATTTGTACATATTTTTCTTTGTTTCTGGCTGCCACAACCTTAGCATATTTTTTTTGTTTTAGTGGGCTTATTATAAGTCTCAGTCTTTCCCTCTTTCTTTCTGGACCTCAGGTTGTATATATTAGGATTTTCTTTTGTTTTCTCTCCCTTACTCAATTCATTTAATTGACTATACATGAGAGATTCCTCATATGCATATTGGGTCAAGTGAGGGGATGAAGAAGTGTCACCAAAACAATGAATTTCAAGATCATTTTCTTCATCCTCTCCTTCTTCATCAACAAGAAGGTTGTTTTTTAGAGGGGCTTGGACTTTTTGATCATCCCTATCTCTATTTCTTAGATCTCTTGGGAGGATCTGAGGAGAATTATTTGGTCTTCTAAAATTACCTCTATTATAAACATTTTGTGTGTTCCTATAGGTTTGTTTTCCTTCATGTTTTAACTTCTCCATTTCAACAAAAAGTGATTTTACCAATTTTGTAAGTTCATCAACTTGATGATGGAAAACAGAGGAAATCAAGGTTGAGGCTTCAACTCTACCTTTTCCCTTGTCCCTATCATATTTTCTCCTAATTTTTTCAGATGCCATTATGTTAGATTCTACTTCTAAGGCTGCATTTTTCATATGAGATAAGGAAGCAGATCTTCTTTCTCTCGGTAGAAGGAAAAACTCAAGGTCAAAATCACTGGCATAGGTGATCCTGGCAGAGGTTTATGAAGGCTTTATTTCAGCAAGAATCTTGTTGTACATTTTGTTAAATATTTTTGAGAAGTATGAAATAAATTCTCTCTCTTTCCTATTAACGGATCCAAATTCTCTGATATAATAAATAAAATATTTTTAATCCCTCCACTGTCTCAAGAAAGCACCATCTAAAGCTTCAATTCTAGCAATAGATCCAGGAGTCAAACCCTTAAACCACTTCCTAGCCTCACCATCAAGGCTATGTACAAAGACTCTCATCTATACATCTACATTCTCAATGTTAAGATTGTATGAATAACTATAAAATGCAACAGGGTGTTCTTCAACAATTATGTCTTCTTCCACTGTGAACTTGGGCATGTAGTTAAGGTAGTCTCCAACAGGGAGAGAATTCATAAGATGAGGTAAGATAAGAGGGGCATACCTAGCAGCCACTATGCCATCCATCCTATTTCTAGGAGGGTTAGCACATGCCATTGGATTTTGAACTCTAGGAGAACAAGGAGGAGATGGAGATTTTACTGTGTGCAACTTAGGAGAAAAATGAATGTAGGAAGGAGGGATTTCATTTTTCACAGGAGGAGGATGAGTCTTGAAAGAAGATGGTATAGGCTAAAAGGGAGATGAGGTTTCCTCCTCTTTGTTCACATGAATTTTGCTAGGAGGAGGAGTAGCAAAACCCAAGGTAGGAAAATCTTCAAGACTCTCAAATCTAAAACAACTTACAATATCAGGAGCGAGAAGGATTTCAAAATTTTCTTCTTTAAATTCTGGGTTAAAAGAGGAGTATTCAACAAGAAAACTTTCAAAATTCAAATTTCTAGAAACTCCAAGAGAAGGTAAAGGAGGAATACTTGATATAGCAACTATTGTATTAAGAATGGAATCTGACAACTAACAAGAAGTACTTGATACAATAGCATAAAAATTTCTTGACAAGATTTTCCTTTATTGATTATCTTCTTTGGGTCAGCTTCAGGTGTAGCCAGAGGTAGTTTTGGATTTGACCTCATGTGTCTACCTTTTAGAGCCACAGCTGAAACAATGGAGTCACCACGTGCAAGCTACAATCTTAAATGTATTGAATTCTAATGCACCTTCAAAATCAATATGCTTTTTCATTCAATCCCATGGAAAAGTCTTCAATTTGTTCCCTAGAAACGACGCCAATAATGTTAGCACTGATAATCACCCTTATATTTCAAAGAGGATAATCCCAACACCCATCAGAGTATGTGTAAATGCAAATGAGTGTTTAAAAGTCAAATGGACAAGACTCAGAATAATAATGTTTTAACTCAGAAATATGGGCTAGCATGCATAATCAAATGAGGTTGTGATTAGCTTCGGTTAGTGAATGGGAGTAAAAGTGAATAGGAGGAATACTTTAGTGATGGAGGTGAGAAGGTATACTATTGACATTAGGTCTTCAAGCATCCTAATGAGGAAAAACGCAAACACAAGAACTTCTTGAATTCAAATTTAAATGACACTGAATAATATCATAACAGTATTATAATCAAACATTCATCATAACACAACCATACCAATATCATGTGGATCATCCAATCATGAATAATTCAACATAAGAGGCAAGAATATGATATAAAGAGAAATTGACTTCTATTAATAAAAAAATCTCAAGTCGAGTACATAACCAGAGAACAGTCTACTTAGTCAAAAATATTAAAATTAGGGAGCCCAACTCAACCATTCGAACCCTCTTCATCATTTAGAATATGTATTTATAACCAAAAAGAAAAGGAAACATCTAGAGGTGCGAGTTTCCCCCCCTCCCCCTAGGATTCTCTAAAACCGTTATCATTCTAACAACTGTGTTGACAACTCTTAACAAAATGCTACAAAATAGGAACCATGTTGGCAACCATTCCAACAAGAAATAAATGACAAGTCTCCCTTTAGGCGCATTCCTTTTCATTTCCAAGTGTCCTCCAGGGGTTTTATGCTACCTCCATGCTGCCACCTGTTATCCTCGCTTCTATCCACATCATCAACCATCCAAAGGAGTCATGAACTTGAATCCCTTGATTGCAGGTGCTTGTTCGTAGCACCATTCAGTAGCGCATTGGGTAGTCAGTTCTGTAGCACCCTTTGCAAAACCACTCTACAAATTTCGTAGCGCCTTCTCCAAAATAGGTTTTCACATTTCGTAGATCCAATCCTGTGTAAATACTATGCAATTCCATAGCACCCCACTTGAAATAACTCTTCACATTTTGTAGAACCATCCATAAAAAACAATCTGCAGATTTGGTAGCATTATTGCTGACACAGTCCTGCAGAATTGGTAGTGCCAATGTTAAGTTAAACTAGGAGATTTCGTAGCAGTCTGTAGAATCTATAGAGATACTGTGTAGTTTAGGTAGGATATTTCGTAGCATATTAGGTATAGAAATGCAGACATACTATATAGATGATTCCTCAGCACCATGGCGCTATAGAATGTCTATATTTTCTCTACGTGAGGAAACCAATCATTCAAAGGCACAAAAAACTTAGTTGATGGACTAGGATACTGTAGATGCTTTTATAGGTGGAAAATTATACCATCCTTGATCATTTTACTCTTGCAAAAAGATACTACCCACAAAAATGGATCTTATATCCCCCAACTAATTCATCAACCTAGAAAGTCTCATCCTTGTTGCAAGAGAGCTTCCCTCTATCATGGAAGCATGTTTTTCCTTTGCAGGGATACTCTTCTTGACTGCAAGTGTACTCTTCATGACTACTGGTTCATCTCTTTCAATGGAAGCTTCTACCAGAACATTCAAGTTCCTCTGGGCCAATTCATCCTTGAAATGCTGCAATTGTTCCTTGAGTTTTCTATTTTGAGACTGAAAGCCTATGTTTTGTCTGTAGAGGTTTTTAAGTTTCTTATGGAGAGGTAGGGATATTCTTTCAGAACATTTTTCCATATCAAGGGTGTTACTGTACATATCCATGACCTCCTTCATCATAATTCTCTCAGTCAAACTTTCTTCTTTCAAATGAGGAACCGCCTTCCTAGCCTCCTTAATTTGTCTGATCAATCTTTTAAAAGTGTGATTACTAGGTGGACTGTTGATGTTGATAACCTCAACATGTTTCTTAATGGATTCACCTTGATATCTCTATTGCACAAGGGATCTGTCTATCACCCCAATAGGCTTCTCAATGGATTTACCCTTATATTTCTTTTTCCTTGAAACTAAAACCTTAGGTAGGAATTCTGCTTCAACAACCTCCTTGAGGGTTGATGATCTTGTAAAAGGCTTCTTGATTTTTATCTTAACTGCTAGAGCAGGTGAAGAGAAATGAAACTGCCTTCCCCTCTTGGCTATGGATTTGTTGGATGAAGGGAATTCTTCCAATTCAGGTACAGGAGGGGGTAAAAAATTTCTCTGTGGAGAGTGATTAACCTCCCTCTCTTCTTCTTCAATTTCTTTGATGACTTATTTGTCTTGATCAATGGATTTTCTCTATCTCTTCTTGTTTGTTCCTGTTGGAGAAACACTAATAGATGGAAAAGGAATATGCATCCTAGACTAAGGAGTAGAGGCTATATCCAGTGCATGTGGGAAGAGACAATGAATTGTTCCTAAGGAATGTTCCTCTTCTTCAACTCTTCCATCACCAACATCATGATCAATCCAGAGTGATAGACACTAGTGTCCACAACCTTGGACTTGGCTTGGAATCTATCAGACATCTTCCCTATGCTCCTCAAAAGATAGAAATGGATATTCATTGCATATTTACCAGTAAAATGTAGAAAGAGGCTTATTTGTTACTGGTATAACATGTTAAACCTTCCCTCACACATGAAGTATCTCTGGATGATTTTCAACATTTTATCAAAATCTTCAACTTGGTGGATTCTAGGCACTCCCTTAGAAAAATTATATGTCTGATATTCTGATTTCAGGAAGTCCTTGGAGAAGGCATCATTTAGGATCATGGATTTAAACCACCTCTCACTAGTATTAGGAATCCCAGTGGCTCCTGCAATGGAGGCTTCAGATACCTCAAACTCAAGATTTCCCACCTTAGTCTTAATGCCATCAAAATGTAATGCAAAATTCCTTTCTACTTCAGGATATCCCATCTGCATGTTTTGGAAAAAAGAGAGTCAACGAACCCTTTGGAAAACCTCCCTAACCTTTGGCTCAACATTAAATAGGTGCATGTCAGAGGTTCCAATCCTGACCACACTCCCTCCCTTGTGAGATTTCTTCTTTTGAGGTGTCTCCATGGATAAAGATAGGGGATCAAATCTTGTGTTGTAGTGAGGGGTAAGGAAAAAAACAGAGAAAAATATCAATGAGAGATGGCAATGGCTAATGGTTTCTCTCTCACAGGATTTTCCTCTAACTCACCTTGATTTAACAATAGACTAGTTTGATGGCCTTTATTTAAAATTAAGAAAAATAAATTATGAGTTAAGGGAGGCAGGGATGCACTGTTCAATTTTATATAAACACACCATGGTTATCAAATATTTGGAAGAGTAGGGACTTCTTCTAATCACTGCCAACAAATCTTGAGATGAATGAATAATGATACAATGAAAATAAGAGGCTATGCATGGGTCTCTAAATAGAAAGGATAGCACTGAACAATCCAAGTAAAACACAACACATGAAACATGGGATATGTAGTGTAGTTTTAACAACGTCTTTATGTATCGTAGTGTGCACACAAGGACCAAGTGATCGCACGGGTACTCAATTTTCAAGAGAAAAACAAATCGGCCTCTACAATAGATGAAATCTAGGTGACAATGGTTGCAAAATGCGTGGGAGAAAATATACAGATGCAAATGGATGAGGGAATAATTAGTCTGCATCGTCGGGTGCTACCAAAAGCTCAGGCATGAGGTATCTCAAGACTTTTCTATGCAATTGAGACGACTCATGGAATACCTGGATATGTGAATGAGAATGGAGGATCTTCAACCAGTTAAGAAATTGTTACGTCCACCTCAACCTCCAATTTATCTTTGACATTTGATCCTATAGCACACACTGTAGCTAGTTTGAATTAGTGATTTCAGTAGTGCCGAGCTTGAGAGAAAATTCAAATGCTCAAACCGTTAGCAAACTTATTAATAACCAGATCTTAATATTTTGTTTTAATCAACAAGGACATTGAAAACAAGGTAAATCATGACCTCAACTGATTAATATGAAATATGAAAAGGATCAAAGGATAAAGGGTGCGCTACGGAAGCTCTTAGTGAGTTGGAAACACCTTTTTCAAAACTTGATTTGACCCCCTTTAACAGACATAGGGACAACATGTCAAGGGTATGAGTGGATGGAGTGTGGTGTCAAGTCATTTAGATCATGGGATGGGTTATGCTTGATTTCAAGTCAAGAGGTGAGTCAAAACCATAAAACATAGAATGAATATAGGCTTAAAATCTATGTGTGAGCCAAAAGTGAGACAAAACCACAAGTCTTTATTTGTTGAAGCTAACCTAAGAAAATCACACAAAGAAAAAATAAAGAAAACCTAAAGTCTAAAGGCTAAAAAAAATTAAATCTAAGGAATAAAAGACCCAACGAAACTTTATGTGATAAGAGATCTGAGATATCATATCAGAGCAGATTGATCAAAACAGGTTGATCTATCAGGAACTCTTTTCTTCCCACTCCTTCCATCCACCTCCAGGCAGCTTTCCATTGGTTCGTTCTGAAGGAATGGGTAGTGGCAGCGTGTATTTTTCCATCTATGTGCTTCATTTCCCTGGTTGTTTCATTACCATTTACTCCCAAGCATTATTCCATTCCATCTATCTCCTCTCGTCTACAACTCCCCCCATACTACAAGGTAGCCCCATACTGTAAGGTTCCTTCCCCACATTTGGCTTAATGATAACTGAGGTACACATCTCTAATCCTTTTCTTTCAATAATCTCGTTCTATATTTTCACTATAGTGTTCCTCCTCCTCATCCTATTTAATGATAACTAAGGTACACATCTCTAATCCATTTCTTTCAATAATATGGTTCTATATTTTTATGTTGTTTGTTAAGGCTTCTCGGATAAGGATAAATCATTGTCATTGTATTCAATCTATTACCAGTTGTTCTTTCTTCATTGGTAGGGAAGATGCATACTATTGATCTAGCACTAGTCCAAGAAATGAAACTGGATACCCGATGGGTGAAACAGCCGCCTCATATTACCCTATAGTCAGCCTCAAATTGATGTGATTGAGCAACGCAGGTTCATAATATCTTGTCAAGGGATGGTCAGAATAAGAAGCAATGAAATAGTTGGAGTGATCGGACAATAGCCCTGATGCCTTAACCTAACCACTAAACTTCCGCACTACTTCCAAGCACCACAAAATTCATTCTGCTATATTCATTGGCATCTTAGCAAGTAGCAAATCCAAGTCCCATGACATCCCTTCTTGTTCAAAATCCAGATCCAGATAAAATATATGAACCAAACACACGATGAGGATACACTCACTTCTCTATTATTCAATGAAGATGGATTACATCTTTATATAGGAAAAGACTCTACCGAGTTGGTTACATGCAAACCAAAGACAACTAGACTCTTAACTAAGAACTGACTCTTAACACGCCTACAACTGAATCTCACAACTGAAGCTTATAATTGGTTCTTACAACTGGCGCTTACAACTGGTGCTTTCTCCATTATTTCCAAGTCTCCCCCTTAATGGAGAATGGATTGACTTCTACACCTAACATCTCCCTAAACAGTTTAAACTTAATTTTTCCAAGAGGCTTAGTGAAAATATCAGCAGCATTTTCACTAGTATTACAATACATAAGAGCTATTTCATTTGACTG
>WSFP011534853.1:0-11885 GCA_009831015.1 Picea engelmannii
AAAGTATGCCAGGAGTTTGCTGGATAAGTTCAGGATGGAGGATTGCAAAATCTCCTCTACACCTATGGAGAAAGGGCTGAAACTTTCAGCCAAGACTGACTCAAAGGCAGTGAGTGAGTCACTATACAGACAGCTAGTGGGCAACTTGATATATCTTACAACCACTGGACCTATCTGTCTGAGTTTCACTGTGAGCTTCATTTCCAGATTTATGACAGCATCGAAAGTAGAGCACTGGACAGTAGCGAAGCGAGTGCTGAGATATGTGAAAGGGACACTTGACTTTGGTATTTTGTACAGCAGGAGCAAAGACCCGAGGTTGTGTGGGTATACAGATTTAGATTGGGCAGGTTCTGTTGATGACAAAAAATCCACCTCTGGATATGTCTTCAGCCTTGGCACGGGTGCAGTCACATGGACTAGCAAGAAACAACATGCAGTCTCCCTTTCATCGACAAAAGCAGAGTATCGAGGAGCATTGAAAGCTGCATGCGAGGCAGTTTGGTTTAGGAGGATGTTATCAGATATGCAGATGCAGCAGAGAGAGCCTACACCCTTGTTCTGTGACAATCAAGGGGTAATGAAACTTGCCAAGAATCCAGTCTTCCACGAGCGTACCAAACATGTTGATACACACTGTCACTTCATCAGACAACTTGTAGAAGATGGAACTATTGAGCTACAGTATTATCCTACAGAGGATCAAACTGCAGACATTTTCACCAAGTCTTTGGGTCCCGAAAAGCATGTAAAATTTCGAAAGAAACTTAGTGTAGTGAGTAGATTGACCATTAAGGGAGGGTGTTAAATTAAATATTAGTTTATAATGGTCAATTAGAAATTAGACTTAGTCATTAATAAAGTCAAAGTGACTTTAGGTTAATTTATTTTCTTTTAGGTCAGATATTTGTTTTTAGGTTATATTTTCACTTTATCCCACATTCATAAAGTGGTTTGATTCTACTTGATTGTAACCTATATAAGAAAGCTATTTGCTCTCTTATTTCATTGATTGAAGAAAGATAGAGAACCTTATTCAAGTTATCTTGGTTTCTGTGTGTGCTCGATTTCTGTTACAACATTCAAGTTAACTAGAGGAGATCAGGTCTCATGGCCTGCAATAAAGACAATGATCCCAAAGATGATCATCAACATTCTCCACAGACAACAACCCCTCAGATGCCTCCCCCCTCTTTACTCATCGCAACTTAGTCCATATCACTAGATCAACATGGTTCATCCAATGATGGTGGTCTGACACACATGAGGTACGCTTAGTCATTTTTTCATACAAAGTGTCATATTTAATGCACTATGCATTTAGGTGAGGATCTTGGGTTGAAGTCGGATAATGAATCATGATGCTTGGAAGTTATATCTTTTGCCTTGTTTCACCTTAGTGGTCATCTTATGTGAACTAGTCCAGTGTTGTCACTCTTGGGGAAAGGGGTACTATTGGGGGCCTTGATAGGGGTAAGGTACCACTCACTTCCATACTTAACACTTTTCATCTTGATTTCTTCTGTTGTCCTGTCTTTTGGTAATGGCTGTTACATGTATACCGAAAAGGCCCATAGTTCATTCTCCTATGAGAAGAAGGGCTAGAGTGTCGAGGTTGATGCAACTGTTATAAAGAAAGAATGAATAAAAAAGGAAAGCATGTTATAAAAGAAAAAATAAATAATAGGATAATAAATGACCAATATAAAAAAAAATTAGAGGTGAGCTTGAGCTCTACCCCCTCATTATGAGGCGATCACCCCTAGTCCTGTCCACTGAATGCATATCAATCAAAAGGACTTTATCCCAGTAACAATAAAGAAAGAGAATAAGAATAAGTGCTTGAAACCTGAAAAGGGGATTTGCAAAGCAATAAAAGAATATAAAAAAAGCAAGAAAGGGGTTTGGAATTTGTCGAGGGAAGGGTATCTCAAGCAACAAGCGCCCCCTCTACAAAGCCGCTCATGGAGATGGATGGAGCACGATTACCTTGCATGTCAATGACTACATGACCACACAGTAAACCCCATGTCACCCCATTCATTATAGTTACACTTTGAAGGGTTTCTTTGGAACGATTCCTCTTCTTGGGTACTTGCACACCTAATAGGGTCTTATGAAGGTCCTCCCATACCTAAACTTGGCAAATTACATAAGGTCTTAAGCTAGTGTGAAGTTTGAAGAAGATACCTGGGTGACTTGCTTACGTGGCTTTTGTATTAAGTGGTGGCTTACTTTGTATGACTCAACGACTAACGTATCTTGTAATGGTTGGTTTCACCTAACTTGGTTGACCTTGTTTGATCATGATGCACTCTTGATATGGTCCTTCTGAGGACATTTTGATCATGACTCCTAGGATCTTGTGCACTATACAGAGGACGTTGCACCCTTGATGTAGGACTTTGCACCCTCTAATGACTGGACATGCATTGGGGCACTTCCCCATACCTCTTGGACCCTGGACTTTGGAAAAATGAACTTGGATTCTTCATATACAACATGATGTACCATTGAGAGGGCAGAAAGTCCCACATGCTGGACAGAGCACCCTTGAGCATATTAGGGTTTGATTGGATGATGTTGTTGGCACTCGAGGTTTTGAAGGAATTGCACACAAATCAATGTTGCATGTGCGCCTAGGAAGATACATTGCGTGATGCCAAGAAGGATAAATATCTGCGTTGACCAAAGGAATACTACGCGCGCCAAACCAATTTTGTACCATGCACAAGGAATTAAGAAAGAACCACATGCAGACCAAATCTGAGCGTATCTTCAAGAATCTTTGTAAATGATTTTATAACGACCCGAATGATCATGGGTAAGGGTATGGATGAGCTGGCAAGTTAGTTAGGATTGCCACGCTCCAGGAAAGATATGGGGGATGCATGGGGACACGTAAAGCATGTGGGACTTTTGTTCACTCAAGAGAGTGGAGTAGAGCTGTAGAGTAGAGAGTTCTTTATTGGAATAGAGGGTAGATGGGAACAGTGAGGGAGAGTTCCATGTCCATTTTTGTCCCAGTTTTTGCATGAGTCTGTAATAGAGCTAGAAGCTGTGTATGAATGAAAGAGACTAAAGAACATGGCGCATCTCTATTCTTATGATTTTGTATCTGAATGACTCTGAAGTTAATGAATGAAATATGAAGTTCTTATTCTTATGGGTTATGGCTTGAATGTATGTCTGTTTACTTTCTTATGCATAACAATCTATTACTTAGCTATGAATGAATGAATGGGTTTATTCCTGAGAGGTTTTCATGTATGTGCTGTCCCTTCACATCCATCACAAGACTAGTGGTCTCTGTGATTCTTATTGCGTCTCGGGTGAGACCTTCTTTAGTCCTCGACTAAAGATTGAATATGCCAACGCCTTAGGGTTTTGTTGGTAAAGCTTGATGAACCCTGGGTCTTTAAACCCCAGTGAACGAAGACCCGAGCCAACAGATGTAGCACTTGGAGATGATGTTAAACCACTTTGGAGAGGTTATGGAGTCTTCCTCACCTATGATGTCACATCATAGTGCTTGGACGTTGCATTTATGCTTGGATGCTAGTTGAGTCAACCTAGCATGGGTGGATCCTTCTTGATAATGAGTTGGCACTTGATGGTGATGAGACATCAACCTTGGGGTGAGAGAGGTGACTTTTGATGATGCTTGCACCTTTTCATGGAGCGATGTGGCCTTTGGAGGTACCTTTACACCTTTAGAGCATGACATCATAGCCTTTGGAGGCTCTCACACCCACACGTGCCACCTTTTGAGGGGACGTTTTGATGTATTTTGATTGTTTCTTTATGATTGAGGCAATTTTTAGGGGTCGACCTTGACCTATCCAACTTGTATCATGGATATTTTATGTTTTAGGGGCTTTTGAGGATTTGTAGTGCTAGGGTTGCCTCATATAAGAAGGCTAGCGCTCCTCATTGTCAAATCATAACTCACACTTGTGGAGAATCATTACTACTTGTCTTCTTTAATGAGTACTTATGCACACTTTAGGAGGATTGATCTAGTGGATGCTTTTCTTGTTTTGGCGGGTGTTTCATGAAACTAGGGTTTCTTCGTGCATAACTACTTGGTATAGTAAGTGGTATTTTCCAAGTATTTATGTTTTGTTCATGGTATTTAAGTGAATGCTCTATGAAAGTGGTGATAAGTTGCATGTTACCTTGTTTCCTCAAATAATTTCGCTAGAAACCTTAGGGAAGGATTGTAATTGCTCATCCCCTTCTTTTGTTTTATCCATTTTAATTTTGTTGAAGCATACAAGGCTAAGATTAGGGATTGTGATTGGACATCCCCCCTAACATTGTCTTAGTTGGTTGAAATCTAGGGTTTATGAGTGGATAAACTCTAGGGTTTGACTTAGTTCCACTCGATCTTTGCTAGACACTATAGAAGAAATAGGATGGCACCTAGGGTTTACGAGTGGATAAATTGTAGGGTTTGTTTTCCTAGATTTTTTTTTACTAGAACTGGTAAATTTATATTGAGTAAAGGATTGCTCCAGGAGCATCAATGATACAATCATAATCCAAAATCCCCAGCAAGAGGGAGAGAGTCTGCTAGCGTAGAAAACAAGCTAGTCTAGGTTTTAAGTTCTAATATTACATCAAAGAAATGACAACCTCGAAAGGCAAAAATACTAGAAGGGTAGTCTCTATAAAAGACTGCTAAGAAAACCAAAATTTAGAATGCATACAAAACTAATTAACTGGGGGACTTGTCCATTTCTTCCACTTCATCCATATCTTCTTTTAGACCTGCAAAGATGGCTGAGATGTTGAGGTTCGAAAGCTGGTGAGGGTGCAAACTGGAGGCAACAGACTTTGAGCCGGTGGGTGCAATTCCCGCTTGACCATGAAAAGCATGATGGCCTTTGATGTCTTCAAGCTGAATACAAAGGGTGTCCACTTCGTCATGAAGAGTCTGGAAGGATTTCCTATGATGAACAAAGAGTTCTAAAACAACCAGAACCTGAGATGCAAGGGAGTCGACCCGTTCCTAAATGAGTATCACAAGAGTTCGAAGATCCTCTAGCTCCTGCTCCATCTGTACCAGGAGGACAGGGCACTGAATTCCCTTTGTCTTGCGCCATAATAAGATATGATTGCTAAGATCAAGCGAGGTGGGATTTGGAGGATTGATCACAGAGGACGCATGAACTTGGTGATAGAAGAAATCAAGAAGCGTGAGAGCAGTCGCCCTCCAGGGGGACTTCATGCAAGCTTGGACGAGGTTGACCATAGACATGAGATTGTGGGGAAGGACAACACTAGAGAGCAGGAAGGCGAAACGAAGGCCATAAATGGGAGAGGAGGGAGGTCCCATCTCAACGAGAAGGCACACCTGAGAGCAGGGACAGAGAATGATAGGAGGTAGCCGAAGGGAGAACCAACAAGTAGGAGTGGGAGGTGATATGACAAGGGGACGAGAGCTACCACATGGGGAGCCATGCAAGACAAAAGGTGAAACGAGAGGCCAGACAAGTGTCGGGGGGAGATTGCGCCAAAGGGAAGGGAGGGGCCCACCAAGATAAGGGGGCAAGGACTTTAGCCCAAGTCATATGGAGAGGAGGCTATGGGACAGGGTTGAGGTTGATGCTGTGATCAACAACAAGAGTTCTTGCTTCACCTCTGATGTCGAGGTTGGCCAAGTGATCTGGCAGAGAATTCAAACCCCTTTTGATTTGCCAAGGGAGAACTTGGCTGTAATCCTTTAATATACCTTGAATTTGGTTGAAGATTGAGCGAAGACGAGCATCCACTGGAAGAGTAGATAGCCGAAGATGCCTTATTGTATTTTTGGAGTCCCCCACAACTGAGAGGGTTCTGATAATTCTCGAGTTGGCAGTTTACAGGACCTCGAGTAGAGCATATGCTTCTGCGTGATTATTATTGGAGACACCTAGATTCTAGGAGAAACTAGACACAATATGCCTTCCAGGGCCGTATAGAATCCATCCCCACCCGTTGCCCTGATGTTTTCCTAGAATGTTAAGCCTAGGCTTATAATTGGATAATCCTAGGGTTTTGATCTTCAAGTCTTCCCTTGCCTTTATTCTCCTTTCAAGTTGTTGCATTGATTCCATATGCCCAAGGACTCAAGTAGGCACTAATCTTTCTATTGCTACAAGTGATAACAAACCCTAGTTTAGCTTTCTCTCTCCCAATGACTTATTGATAGCTTTAGGATTTGCATTGCATTTGTATTTTTCGTCATTTTTAGCTTAACGTCTTGCATCTTGGCTTAGATTTATTCCTAACATCATTTCTTCATTAATTGCATTTTCAGCCATTAGGGTGTAATGTATTGCATCTATTTATCAGAGTTTAATGCTCTTTCTTTCAAGTGATCACTAGCTTACGATTTGATAGTCTTTAACTTGGCATTTAGCTCATCTTTTATTGCATTTTTAGGTAGTTTAAGACTAATTTACTATTGATGTTGTAAACTTGAGGCTATACATTTAGTGGGCATATTTGGCATACTAGTACCTTTAGAACACATTTATAGGGAAGACATGTGGAAAACATTTTTAGCTGGCATAACTATGAACAAAAGTAAGAAAACTGTCATAAGTCTTCATTTTCTTTCATATCTTCTTATGGTATTCCAATAGTATTATGTGCATCACCTCACTGTGGAATTCGTGGTGGAGGTAGAGGAGATGGTGAAGAAAATTAACAGAAATATCATGTATTTTCTTCTCTATGGAAGTACGTGATAGAAAGGGAAGAAGGAAAAAAAATTGGGTGGATGTTGCTTATGGAAGTGCTCCAACTGCAAGATGAATCTTACTGGGTCATATACAAGGGTTAAAGCTCATTGTCTTTAGTGTCCCAATGAGGGAGACTTTTGTAAGGTTGTTTCCAAAAAGAATATGGCTCTATTTTAGGAGCATGATGAAGTACAGTGGGATTAGGAGGAAAGGAGGATCACAAACATACATGAGCTTCAAAAAATGGACAAGATGCAGTATGGGTAACAAGGGTTGGGGAAGGTAATCTTTGCAGGTTTCAAGGTGAACCTGTTCAAGGCCTACCTCATAACAGTGACATTTTGTACGAGTTGTGGTAGAAAAAGATGCGACACTTGCATCATATAACATTTCCTATTCTGAGGGAGATAATCATAGACCTTCTAGAGTTCAACATTAAGGAGTAGGGAGTATGGAGAGGGTGCACGCTTGGCAAGCATACCAAGGCTACTTTCCCAAATAGCGAGCATGGTCTAAGGAGATTTTAGACCTAGTGCATTCGGATGTTTGTGGAATGATGTCAATAGCATTGATTTTAGGAAGCATGTATTACGATTTTTTCATTGATAGCTTCTCTGGGAAGACTTGGATCTACTTCCTAAAGATAAAGGATGAGGTCTTTAGCAGGTCTTAGGAGTTCAAAGAATTAGGTGAGAACCAAACATGGAAGAAGATCAATGTCTTGAGATCAGACAATGGGGGCGAGTATACCTCCAAGGAGTTCGAGGGTTTCTGCAAGGAGGTAGGAATGAAGAGGGAGATGACTGTTCTGTACAACTCACAACAAAAGAATTGATCCATCATAGGGGTTGCTAAGGCCATGATTCATGACGAGGACTTGTCGATGTTTCTTTGGGCAGAGGCATGCAACACAACGGTCTACATCTAGAACTGGTGTCCTCACAGGATCTTGGAGGACAAGACGATAGAGGAGGCATTTATTGGTGTGAAGCCAGAGGTGAGTAATTTCTAGATCTTTGGCTGTGCAATTTATATCCATGTACCGATAGAGAAGAGAACCAAGTTGGAGCCCTCTAGTAAGAAGGGTTTATTTGTGGTTTACAGTGAGACTTCAAAGGCCTATAGGGTTTAATAGAGTAGTGGAAGATAGTTGTGAGTAGGGATGTAAAGTTTGAGGAAGACTTTGCATCTAGGAAGTCCCATGAGCATATTCTAGTGATAGAGGATGAGGAGTGGGAAGCTTCGAAGGTTGAGCCAGGGTCATTAGTGACTTCCAAAGCAGTACAACAACCTTTTGGTATAGGGGGGGTGACACAATAGCTCCTTCCAGGTCTGTTAGGAGACCTCGATGTTCTCTCAAACATTAAGGGATGCTCAAGAGTTTGTTGAGGCTTCTAGGAGCATTTTTAGGGAGAGCATACCTTCGAAGAAGTTTCCAAACTACATGGCATTGATGCGCAACATCATAAATTCTGAGCCTTCTAGTTATCAGGAGGAAACATACCAACATGTATGGAAGGATGCCATGGTGGAGGAGTACACCTCCTTCATGAAGAATGATGTCAAGATTGGCGGGGAAGTCAGTAGTGAGTTCCAGGTGGCTCAACAAGAGCAAGCATGCAACATATGACAACATTGAGAAGTTCAAGGCTAGATTTGTGGTGAGAGGGTTCTCCTAGAAAGAGGGAGTGGACCATGAGGAGACATTTGCTTCAATTTCCAGGCACACTTTCATTAGAGTAGTTATGTCTTTAGATTCATTTATGGGATGGAGGATACATCAAATGGATGTGAAAACAACTTTCTTTAATGGGATCATTGAGGAAGAAGTGTATATAGACCAACCTCAAGGATTTTAGGTAATTGGGAAGAAGTCCCATGTTTGCAAGCTTAAGAAAGCCTTGTATGGACTCAAGCAGACATCGAGCGCATGGTATTCTATGATAGATGAATAATTGCAGAGCATGGTCTTCACCAAAAGTGAAGTAGATCCTAATCTAGATTATATATTTGTTGGGATTGATTTGCTTATTTTGATGTTGTATGTAGATGACTTGTTTCTTACATGTGCAGAGAAACTCATTGTACGGTGCAAAGCTAATATGGTTGTGAAGTTTGAAATGAAGGACATTGGCATGATGCATTACTTCTTGGGTTTGGAGGTTCAACAAAGACCAGGGGCAGATATCCCTTGGGTAGGGTAAGTATGTAGTCGAGATCCTGAAGAGGTTTTGGATGGAGCACTGCAAACCTATGGCCACGTCCATGATCACTAATTGGAAGGTGAAAACTTCATTTAGAGTTGGTGGACCCTAAGTTGTACAAGCAACTGATAGGTTCTTTGATGTATTTGCTCAACACTAGGCTAGATATATGTTTTGCAGTGAACACCTTCAGCCAATTCATGGTGGGGCCAAGGCAAGAGCATTGGGTAGGAGAAAAACATGAAGATGACATCTCTCTTATGGGGATGTAAACATAGAGGAGAACTACATCGACTTCTACTTCGTAGGTAAAATTTTCACCTATAGCGAATTTAGGTATACATTGCTTTGTAACTTTTAATTGGACATCCTTGTTCACCCATCCCAAAGATATGGACGAGGATGATCATGCACCTTTAAGCTAAGCTTACTTACCGTGTCCTCTGCCATGCGGTTGACTTGTGAAATAGAATCGAATAGAGCATCTACCTTGTTTTTCTTATTTGAATCTTGATAAGGAGCAATATTGTCACCTCCTTTTCCTCATTGTGATGTAGGCTGCTCAAGTTCATCTCCTTTTGCATTGTTGTGCAAACAATTTTCTTATCCACATTGAATTTGCTTTTTATCTCCTTTTCTGTTTCCACACCTAGAAAATTCTTCTTCTTGCACTGTGCCTGCGTATGATGCTTGGGATTCAACTCTAGACGTGGTTTCCAACATTTTTCTTTGGTGTGACCATCAATGTTGCAATGGTCACATTGGTTGTTAGGGTCTTGCCCACATGTAGTGGTCACAATCTTCTTGCAAGCTCCTTGTTGGTGAGGTTGCTTCAAACCACTTGGTTGCACCTTTTTCTTGTTAGATTCAATGCATTGGGTTTGTACACAAGTCTCATCTATAGTCTTGGAATTCAATAGCATAAATTTCCTCCTTATATGACTATGAAGGCCACCCAGGTGCTTGATAACCATGTCTAGGTTCTTGGGGGAGATCCTTAACTGAATGGCTTGTTTTCGGTGCTCTCTATTGTACTCTTGTACGCTCCAACCTTGTCATTGTGGTTAGTAATCCCACCAAATTCTCTTGTCACCTTCATACTCAATAGAGTAAAATTGAGACTTGAGGAGGTTTCTGAATACCTCCCACTTAGTCATTGGTATGTCTCCCTCCTACCTAAGGGTCTTAGTGTAGCTTTCCTACCTAGTTTGTGCATCTAGCTTGAGTCTTGGAAAATCTGTTTTTTTCTTTACTTGTGCATTATGTACACTTAAATAGACTTCTAATTACGATGATCAATGATTTAACTTAAGTATGTCTACCTCACTCTTGGAGGGTTTGGTATTGACCTTTGCTTCCACTTTGAATAGGGGTTGAGGAGGTTGGTTATTGAAGTTTGTTTTTGGAGCTTTGGTTCTTCATGCTCTTTCATTAGCTCTTGTATTTTGGTCTCTCATGAGAATTGAGATGCTCTAGAAAGGGGTCAATCTTACTCTCAAGAGCAGTGAACAATAAAGCCATACTCCTGGAAATGTTGGCAACTTGAGCTTCAATGTTGTGAATCATAACTTGACTTCATCAATAGGTTTTGCTCATTTTCCATATTTGAGTCTTGTGACTACTACTTTTCCTTTCTTATGTTGATCTCTGGATCTACATGGTGTAGCCTCCATCGGATTTAGACTTTAAGAGATGGGTAAGCATATGTTGCACTCGAACCACATAGCTGCCCTAGGGAAACTTACTTTGATATGAACATGACATGTAAACCACCTTGGATATGCTAATGGCTAGCTTGCTAAACAACTCTTAAACTCATTGTTACTTTCTCTGTAAGCCAGGTTGCACAAAACATGGAAATGTGCATAAATTGGAAATGTGACCCCCCCAAAATGGGTATGTGGGGGAAATGTTGTATATAAAAAAGACAAAAAAATATAGATATATGTTTTTTTATTTTAAATCAGACATTATCTTGCAAGAAAATAAGCAAGCAAATAAAAACGATACACATAAATCATAAATGACATTTTAGAAGGAAACCCATGTCTATATTAAATCTCATAGAGGGTTACATGGTGCAAAATCTTATAGCTTGGTGGAAACATTGCAATCTTTCCAACCTTGAAATCTTGAAAACTGTTAGGTTTGTTGAATTTTGAATGGGATATGAAATTTTAGTTTCTCCATATGAAGTCCGATGAGGTTGGGAACACTCTCAAACATCTTGAAATAATCAATGGTAATGTTAAAAATTTAAGTAAAAGGATGTAAAAGGTAAGATAAAGAAGAATGCCAACTTTTACTTCAAGAATTTAATATTAATAGTAATTACCAAGGTGTCAAACTTTTCGGGCTTAACCCCCTATGTTTGTTGTCTTAGAAATTCATTGGCATGGAGAGGGTGATATTTTCCTATGGGATCAATGCTCCTCATGGGCACTTGGGTGGTCCTACAAACATCCAAAAAGGCACCCAAATGTCACTGGAAATCATCGAAACACCTGTAACCTTGAAAATGTTCTTGGTCATATTGTATAATGTTTCCAGATTTCAAAACATTGTATGGTATGACCAGTGGTGTTTCCAGATTTCGAAACATTGTATGGTATGACCAATGGTGTTTCCAAGGCATTTTGTACCCTTTTCGACGTTTTCAGGTGTTTCAAGTATTGGAACCTGGCCTCGGTAAGCGCTTTCAGCAAGATAGCCTTTAAGGCTCAACTTAGTTTATGCTTATCGTGAGTTTATGTTTGATTGTGTGCAACTATTTTTATATATTTAGTGAATTAATAGAAATGCAAACACCCTATGAAGTTCTTTCAACTATTGTGAAATAAGAACAAAATTATAGTCGTACAGATAGACAATGGAATACCATGTACACAATCCTTAGCCTGGAGAAACCTACCGTGGTTAAAAACTCCAATAAAATGAAGGATTGTGACTT
>WSFP011534862.1:0-11885 GCA_009831015.1 Picea engelmannii
GGTTTAGAAGAAGATTGACTCTTTATTTTGTAATCTTTATAAATAGTAAAAACAATCCTAAGGATCTCTCAATCCTTATGATAGCTTAATTTACTCATGTCATTGTAATATATAGAGGATAATGAACAATAGAGAGATATCTAAGAAATTTATTCAAGCATTCAGATCTCTGAATTGCTCTGTACTAGTAGTCTATTGTAAATTCTTTACCAGTTATGGAATTAATGAAAGACTTGAGCATTTTGATCAACTTTGCGTACTGATTTTTTAGCAGCAGTATCTTCAGAAGACCATGGGCCTAGTCGGAAGGAGTTACTATTTCATCTGTAAATTATATCAATTCTATTTCAGTTTTGTGATTTAAATATCCTTGCAATCGTTAAGATAAATTCATGAATGTGTTGATTGTTTTATAAATTGGTTATTCTATTCAATTACAGAGGATAGATGTCATCGATTGTTGTTCCATTTCCCACTATTGTAGTTTATTGCTTGAAATTTCCTCTCATTTTCACATACGTTGTTCGTTTTATTAAATTTTCATTTGTTTTTCCTTTCGCTTAAATTCACATTTATTGTTCCTTCTTAATTTTACAATCATTCACTATTTATTTTCTAGTAGGTTAAATAATCATTGATAGATTGATTCATTAAATGTTTTTATAGATTAAATTATTGTTTCTTAGTTAGATGAATTCAACAAATTAATTAGTGTCTTCGATTCACAGTGTGTTAGTAATCAGATTACAATTATGTTGAGTGAGTTCTTAGTTTCAGAGTTTTTAATGAATGTGTGAGGAACTTGATTATTGATAAACTCATATTCTCTTTAACTACACGATTTTAACCTCTACAACTATCTGCATAGACTTTGTTGATATTATTGAAAGAAAAGACAAATCCTCGGTTGATAAATTAATGTTAGACTAAGGTTTTTTTAGGACATCTTTAGAGCCCAACACCAATCAAACTCAAAATGCTACCTATTACCGTTTACAACTCCCCGACAACGATGCCAAAATGTTGGTGTATATATATGCTTAGTATATTGCACTCATTTATATTTCAATCCGGGATTCATAATCAAAAGAGTTGTTACACCATATGTGACGAAAACATGTAACCTATCTATGTCTGTTGTATCTAGCTCAATCAAGAAATAATCAATAACATAACACTTTGTTTTTGGAATATCTAAATAATTCACACAACTTAAAACTTAGAATATAAATCTTATAGTAAAACTCTCAAACAAACACTTAATTGAAAAGGTTATTGCTTAGATAACAAGGTTGTCCATTACAGGCTCATGAAATGAAGAGATGAATTGAGACCTTGCTTCTTGTAGCAATTGAAATAACAATTAACAATTCACTTTATTTACTCTAAGAAAGAAACCAATCATAACCCAATCGATTCCAATCAAACCTTCCTCAATAAAGGAGACATTCAATATGATTGAAAGACTTCATTACATGGAGCATTAAGGTGAGAGATGAAGTCTTATTGTTCTTGTGCCTACTGAGGACAACACAATCATAAATTCAAAACAATAACAATTGCTTATTTAACAATCCCAAACATCTATCCAACTTTTGTTAACTAAATATCAATCTGCAGAAATGAAAATAGAATTATGTACTATGCTCAATGTATAATTGTTCATTCACATTGATCCAAAATCAAATCTATTTAGAAATCTATATTATACTTCGGAAAGTTCATAATACATATACTTAGAATCATTTGCAACACACAACTATTATATTTGCACACTCACACAATTAAATTATTCCACACAAAGACATATACAGGGAGGCTTACCTTGGTTGGGGTGGTGGGACCTTGCCGAACCAAGGTACCTCTAAAGAAATTACAGACTAAACACTTTACTCACATCCATGAATTGAACAAACTAGCATTCGTATTCCTTCAATTGATCAAGTGAATCAGTAATTCAACATTTCATTTCCCAGCATAACAATGTATATCATTCTCTACTTACTATCTATCATCTACACATCATCCCTTTTAAGGAAGGTCAACCGTTATAATCAAGTTTTGAGGATGATTATCAAATGTTTACAAAATATTACAATTGGTGAATCATATTGTATCTCAAGGAATGGACTTCATCCTCATGACATGAAGTGCATGAGTGATGAAGTCTATTGTGATCTCCAAACTATCTAAGGATACTTCCATCCAACTAATTTCTTGGAACCACCACCATCATACTCATTCAAAACGTTAACTATAGACAAGGGTTTAGTATCAGACTAGCACAGTGATAGATCTGGGTACTGAATCAGTGCAATGGTGGTACCGGAATAGGCATAGAGTTGGTACTGGATCAATGCAGAGGTGGTACCAGATCAACGTAGTGTTGGTACCAGATCACTGTAGCGTTGGTACCAGATCAGGCGGATTACCATAATAGATCAATTGGTTGTTGCAGTACCGAACTAGTGGAAGTATCGGATGAGGTGATGCCTTGTCATGAAGCTACTTAATAATAATTAAACTAATTAGGAGCATAAATAATCAACCATTTAATCCCAATTAATCAAGAAATCAAACGAATCATGTTTTTAACATGGGTTACCTGTTTATGCACATGGATAAGGTCACAAGGTAGGTTTGTGGAGGAAATAGACAACATATGCACACGTCATAGGTAAAATTGACCCTGATAAAGGATAATATAGGGTAATAGAGGTGTCAAAATGGAGACTCAACACTCACTAACTAAATATGCTTTACACCCTGTAATAAGCTCCTCTGCACCTGTGAGAAAAAAAACATCAATGTACATAACCAAGATGAGAGTATCCTCTCCAACAAGTATGAAGTACAGGTTAGGATCAACCTCACTCTTGGTAAATCCCATACTCTATGCCTTGGGTGCCTATTTCAGTCCGTAAAAGGATTTCTTAATCCTACACATATGAGACTCCCTCCCATGAACCTCAAATCCCTAATATTTCTCTATGTATACTTCCTCCTCAATGATATCATTGAGAAAAGTTGTTTTCAAAACCATATAATGTATCCTCCACCTCATAACTAAAGCAATAGTAATAATTGATTGAATAGAAGAATACCTAGTGACTAGAGAAAATGTATCCTCGTAGTCCACTTCCTTTTTATGGAAGAACCCTCTCACCAAAAACCTCACCTTGAACTTATATATGCTATCATTTGCAGCATGCTTGATCTTGTAGATCCATATGGAACTCACAACTGACATCCCCTATGTTCTTGGCACTATTTCCCAGACATCATTCCTCATAATAGAGGTGTACTCCTATACCATGGCATCCTTCCATACTTGTTGATGTGTTTCTTCCTCAAAACTAGAAGGTTCAACATCAATAATGCTACTCATAACCACAATATAGTTCAGAAACTTCTTCGGATGCCTTCACTCCCTGAACACACTCCTAGGATCCTGACCAACATCCCTTGATGTATACAATATCCACTTGGGTCTCCTAACATGAATCGAAGGGGTTAACTCCTCCTCCCCACCTAAAGTCTAAATTGTTGACAGCTACACATCCTTATGATCTTGTTGCTCCTCATCCTCTATCACTTTTGATGACTCTCGATTACTCCTATATGTCAAGTTATCCTCAAAATTAACATATTCTCACAATTTTATTCCATTGTGATGGAATGAAGATATTATAAGCCTTTGAGGTCTCGTTGTACCCCACACATATACCCTTCTATCCTGAAGGCTCCATCTTTGTCCTCTTCTCCACATGCACATGGATGTAAATTGGATAACCAAAGATCCTCAAATGATGAATCTCTGGCTTCAATCTTGAGAACATATCCTCCAGAGTCTTTTCACCAAATATCTTGTGAGGACTTATTATCTGCACATACACCGTCATGTTAAATGTGTCTTCCAACAGGAACATAGGAAAATCCTAGTCGTGTATCATATCCCTAGAAGAACTGATGATGGATTGATTCTTTCTCTCAGCAACCCCATTATGTTGAGAGTTGTATGAGACTTTCAGCTCTCTCTTGATCACTTCCTCCTTGCAGAGATCCTTGAAGTCATTCGAGGTGTTGATCTAGGAATATCCTTTCCACCTCAACAGCGTGCCATAATTCCATCTCATCAAAGAACATTCAGGAAGGGGAGAGGCTCCATCCCTCTCATTTCTCCCTCAAATTTAAATTTTAAATGTAATTAGAGAAGATTAATTGTTGTAAGGCTTGAGGAGAGCCGAGTCATGCTTTTTTACAGGTAGAAGTTGAATTTGCCTTTATCAGGCTGAGTTGGAAACATATCTTGAGCTTTTCCTCAGATCTGAGAAAGTAAATGTTGATTCAATGTAACCTGCCTCAGTAGATAGGCGTTGAAATGGTGATTATATGCCACTAGAGTATTTGAAGGGAAAGACTCGATGAGTCTCCTCTTGTATAAATCTTTGAAAAATATGCCCAGTAGAGGTTGTTGAAGGTTGATGAGAGAAAACCATTTTAATCCAAGGAGAGATTCGAGACTCAGTTGCAGTTCGAGATTTTGTACACATCTATAATTGACATTCATCTTAATATAAAAAAGAACAGTTTTTTCTACATAAGGTTTCGATGTATGTTTATTTGTTTCCTGAAGGTATTTCCATGCTTTCTGTTTTTACTGTGTGTTATGTATGCATATGATGTATGCATATGTTGTTTACTATATGTTATATATTCATATGTTGTTTACTGTATGTTATGTATGCATATGCTGTAAGGATGGAATTTCTTTATCTACAAGTTTTTTAAAATTGTGTTGGGTTCTTGAGGCTAAGTGCAAGGAGTGCATGACAGATTCCTAAAAACTCCGTGAGCCAACACAAGGAGTGTGTACCTGAATTCTGCTTCAAGTTCAAGAGAGAACGTGTCAGGAGGGAACACCAGAAAATTTACAGAATCAAGAGGATCTTCAAGGTTACTGAACACCTTAAAGGAGGAATTGTGTAGAGAAAGCACAACCAGAGTTGTTGAATACTCTGAGAGCTCTGCCAGGTGGGCATTGAGTAGGTGCAAGTGTGCACAAGAAGAACTATTTTTTGAGTTCAGAGAGAAGAGTGTGAAGGAGGAAGACACCCACAGAGTTACTAAACACTCTGGTAGATAGGTAGAATATGAAGGACCTAGATTTGTTGAATACTCTACGAGATATCTCTGCAAGTGTGCATTTAGAGGATGTAGGAGAAGCATCAGTGAACCTGAAAGAGTTTGGGATTCAAGAGGAAAATTTGTGCAAGGAGCGCATTGGGCCAACACGTAGGAAAAGTGTTGAAATAAATCCATCTAAAGGTTATTCATGCACAAGGAGTGCATGTAGAAGCAAATTGATTTCAAGTTCATAAGCTCAGGAGGAAGAGAAGAGTGTGCCAGGAGGGCACCAAAAATTCCTTTAAAGGAAGAAAAGGGTTGATACCCTTAGGAGTATGAGTAATTTCAAGATTATAAGTGAAAGTGAAAGTTTGGACGTAGAGTGAAAACGCATCAAGGTCGAGGTCAAGTTACATTGGTGAAGAAGATTAGAAGGGAGGAGAAACAACTATTGTCAGATCAGCTGCAAAGAAAGAGATATTCATCGTCGAATCCCACCTCCAGACATGAGGAGCACGTAGAGGAGAGGAACAAATTTCGTCCGTCGGATCTGGGCATGAAGGATAACCAAGTGTTGGATCCAAGTAAAGTGTACGGGCCTTAAACCTTTTAAAAATGCACAAGAGAGTGGGCTTGTGAAGTCTCGAAGTTCTGAAGCTAGTCAGAACCATCCATCATCTGGAGGGATGGGTGGCATAAGATCTGGAGGTTTTAAGAAAAATATCCAGGAGAGCTGAGTGGAGTGTAAGAAAAAGCACCGAAGCGGTCGAAGAAAATCCAAACCATTGGATTTGGAAGGGATACGTGGTGGACATCCACACACTTTGGCAGAAGGATCACTTTGGGTAAAATTTGGGGTAAAATGTACAAAACCCTCGAAGTTACGAGGTAAATCGTAGTCATTCATGAAGAAGGGACGCATGGAAAAGGATCATTTATCTCAGAGGATAGCCACTTCGGAGGAAAACAGTTGAGGTGAAGCTAAAACAATTGAATCCCAAAGTCCAAAGTAGATTCTGGTCGTTGATCACTAGGGAACACATGGCAACCTATTCAAAGGTCCAGAGGAATAACACTCTGGAAGGACGAAGGTAAGTCTGGGCAGAGAATACCCGAAGAGTCGGGAGATGAAACAATCCTGGCCATCCATTGGAACAAGACACGTGGCATTAGATCAACACTTTGTTGGTTCTCTAATTGAGAGGAACAGAAGTAGGAGGAGAAAAAACTTCTGAAGGTCGATGCTCGAATTTAATCTAGGTTGTTGGTTGCAACGAGAATACGTGGCAGAGATCTGCGGAATTCGAAGGAATATTCCTTCAGAGGAAAAGGTAGGGTGAAGTCCTAAAGAGAAAAAAATTGTCGAAGTTCGAAGTCGCGAAGAGATCCTAGCCATTGACTTGAAGGAGGATACGTGGTAGTGGGTAAGCGAGTTCAGGAGAGAATAGATTCAGAGGAATTACAGAGTGCAAAGGGAAATCTTCGTGAAGTTGTGAAGAGCGAAGTATATCTCGACCGCTGGATCCAGAAGAAAACATGGCAGAGATCTATGCAGTTTGGGAGAAAGGTACTTCAGACAAAAATAGGTGAGTTGAAGCCAAAACACCCAAAGCGTGAAGTAGGGAAGTTTATAGGAGTCATCGATCTGAGGAAGACATGCATCAACATATCACAGACTTCGGGGAAATAAGCAAAGGATAAGGTGGAGCCATTGACTGGAAGTCACCCGAAGCTCCAAAATCTAAGAATCTAAAAACTTAGTCATTGATTGCATAGACACGTGGTGTCATCTCCGTCACTTCGGAGATAAATAAGTTCGAGAGAAAACTAGGAGTGAAGTCCCGAAGTGTCGAAGTCCATCGAACCCATCCATTGGAAAAGGATGTGTGGCACTTGATCCACAACTTTGTGTGGAAAGTACTTCAGGAAGAAAAGGATTTTGAGCATTTGAAACTTCCAAATGTTGAATATCCAAAGTAGATCGCATTCGTTGGCTATCGAAGGACCGTGGAACGTAGATCCAGTCTAGGATATTTCACTGATTAGGAGATTGGGGAAAAATGAGTCAGTTCTTTTCAAAATCTTTGAAGTGTGAATTTGCGAAGGAAGATGGCTCAAGGTCATAGCCTATGGTCATTTTGGAAGAAGAGTCTAGCTCAGGAGCTAGTAATCGCAAATTTGGTGTTGCCCGAGACACCCAAGAACGTCTGTGTGGGTAAATTGAACCTATGGGTGACATCAAAGGGATATGTGTGTCATATGTTTAGGGTTTATTGGAGGCCCGAAGAGCCGATCCGACTTAGTGTTTGAAGATCCAAGACCAGGAGGTCGAGCAGCCCCGAGGAGAGAGAGAGGGGGTCTGCATTAGGTTTACTCTCCCCTATTATCTGACCTTCGGACCTTGATATTCTTACATGTCTAGTTCTATATCTAATCCATGAAATCTTTGAACTGATTGAATACCTCATCCTTGGCTTTCATAAATAAGATCTAGGTTTTTCTAGAAAAATCATCAATAAATGTTACATAGTATGACGATCCCTATAATGAAGCTATTGACATTGTCCCACTCACATGTGAATGGATAAGATCCAATATCCCCTTGGACCTACTCTCTCTATTAGGAAAATAATACTTGGCATTATTTCCAACAACAAACCCTTTGCACACTCCCTATTGCTCAATCTTGAACTTTGGAAGACCTATAACAATCCCCCTCAGAATTGACAAATCCCTATAGAGTAGGTGTCCCAACCTCCTATTCCACAACTCACATAGGCTATCACTATCATGTATGAAGGCCTGAATAAGATTTCCCTACAACCTGTATGAAGTTCCTTCTCTAACCCCAATGACTATTGTTTTTTCTATGATATATTTCTCTTGACATATGAATACCTGCCCTCTTTGAAAAGTAACAACAAAACCCTTTTCCTCCATAGTTAAGACCGAAAGAAAATTCTTCTTCAAACCTGGTACATAAAGCACATCTCAGACATCCAACGATCCTCCTGATTCAATATGGAATGTAAATGTTCCCTCTCCCTTCACTACATACCTGGCATCATCAACAAGTTGCACATGAAGATCTACTTCACTCTTTGTTAGAGTGATAAATATCTTCTGTGCTTCTATCATATGATGATATGCACAACTTTCCAAGAACCAAACATTGCTTGTTGTTGTGTTGGTAGAAAGGAAAGAGACCAATGAGAAATTCTTCTCAATATTCATTGAAAACTCATGAAGCTATGTCTTTATTTATGTTGTTGTCTGCATATTTCCATTACCTTTCTTATTCTTCTTCAGAAACTGATATGTATAATGTTCATTCTTATGAAATGAAAAACACTTGATTTTACTCAAGTCCTTCTTATTCCCTAGATGTGATGATCCTCTATCATTGTTACTCTTCTTGCTAAAAATATTTCCTTTTCCCTTTCTTGTATTACTGACAAGCACCAAGTTCTCTTCACTACCTCCATGTTTGATGCTCCTAGACCCCACCCTAGTCTCTTCTTGGATGCAATCATCCCAAAGTCTCTCCCAATATGGGGTATTTTCTTGAGCACAAAATCCCTTGACAAATGGTTTCCAAGACTTGGGAAGACCATTCAATTCCACATTCATGAGCTCTGCGTCCTTCATTTTCTCCCCTATAGATGGAAGATGATCACACACATGTGTGATCCTCATGATATAGTTGGTAAAATTATCATATCTTTACATCTACACCGATCTGAGTTTATTCCATAAGACAATCTTTCTATTCATGTTCTTTATCTGGAATAAACTTACTAATTCATCAAACATCTCTTTGGTCACCTTCTTCTCACTTAGGTGAGGAATTATATTATCCTTCACGGAATATAGGATGACCCTCTCTACTATGATCTCCTTCTTGTTGTGTGCTTCCAAAGTTGTCGGATATGTCGGTGAATTAACTACCTTATCCACTAAATCCCAAGGTCATGATTCTTCAACACCAAAGTTACTCTTACTTTCCAAGATAGGAAGTTGGATGATCCATCCAAGATGTCTTCAACTCTAAACAGTGTTTTTTCCATCCCTAAGACCTGATAAACTACCCTGGAAAATAACCTGCTACTGAAAATTTCCCTTATACAAACTTGTACACGATTGTCACCACTGCAACCTGCATATGTATGTGATTCACACTACTTCAACATGTGTATATGTGACTAAGCTCAAAGAAACTAACATATTTATGCAATTTTGTTTTTTGTGACTTGCGTATGCCTTAGTATGCCTGCAAAAAAATATATTTTCCTCCGTATGATTGTTTGCCGGAAATTCATCCTTCGATTTCTTCTTGTTGGTTATGTATCTGCTATGGATATAAAATCGTGTACTTGGTTTCCCTTTAGATAACCTGCTCTGATACCATGTTGAATTTTACCACTTCAACCCAACACCTGACAATTAAATCAAAATAAAATCTCTTTATCAACTAAAATAATAGCTGAGTAATCAAAAAAATATGCAGGAAAAGAATAAACAAGGAATCAAAATCAAGCACACATAAACACCAATATTTTTGGGTAGATACCCCTGTAAAAAACCCAAAGGGAAAACTTTTGCTAAGAATGATTTTATTATTCTAAAATCACGTCTCCCATGACATGGATAATGGCTCACTGAGAGAAATACAACTGCAGATAAATATGGAAAAGTCTGACCTGGTTTATGAACCATAACTACACTCTTTCCGAGGTGTATGGAATTAACCTTCTTGTGACCCACATATGTACGAAACTGTCTCCATTGTGACCCATGTACATGTATGAAAAACCTATACAAAAATATCTGTATGACGCGACACTTCCCTATGGCTTCCTGATAATGAAACCCACCCATGATGCCTTTGTTCTCTCCTCCTTGACTTGATCTCTATATGGAAGTCCTTCTCCTCCTATCCAAGATCTTGAATCATAGTTCTTTGTGATCCAATTATCTCAAAAATAAATCCTCTACTCTCAAGAATATCAAGTATCAAGTGTGTCTTCTCCTTCACCCTAGCCTTTCTTTTACAATTGTGAGTTATAATTTATTTCAAATATCACTTGATAATTAGATTGCATGTGAATATTTCATGCTAAGTAATTTTATCACTTTCCTAAAATAAATCAATTAACTAATTACATAATCAAGTAATTAATAAAATCAATTTACTTTAATAATTCTTTTAAATAAAGTAAATCCAAGAGTTGAAGGATTTGGAAAATTTTGACACATCTAGACACATATACCTATGCATAAATACATGTCTAATGCTACCACAATCATCAACATGTAGACACATCTATAGGTCTAGGAAGGAAGCAGACGAACATATGAGAAGGTACAAATAAAGAATGGTTGCCAAAGGTTTTTAGCATATCCACAAGATAGACTACGATGAGACCTTTTCTCCCATAGAAAATATGAACTCCATCTGATTGGCCCTTGACATTGTAGTAGCCAAGGGGTGGGAAGTTCACTGGATGGACATGAATAATTCCTTTTTTCACCGATATATCTTAGAGGATATTTACATGGATTAGCCATAGGGGTTCATAAATAACTCATCCTTAGTATTTCGATTGAAAATTTTCTATATGGACTCAAGCAGACGCCTAGAGCATGGTATGTGAAGATGGATGATTATTTTGTTTCTCAACATTCTTTTAGATGTAAATCAAATCTGAACATCTACATGTTGAGAACCTCATATTCATTGTTGATCCTAGTTATATATGTTGATGACATCATGATCACAAGAAGTTCAACCTCAACAATTTTTGCATACAAATACATTTTATATGATAGGTTATCTATGACGAACATGGGTTCACTACACTATTTCCTTGGTCTCGAGATCAATCAGGATGCTCCAGGCATCAATATATCTGAAACTAAGTATGATAGGGATCTATTGGTTATATTCCACATGATCGACTACAAATTGACAACCACACCGTTTTTTTGGTGGGATAAATCTTAAGGATGGCAGGGATACACCAGTGGTGGAAAACACCTTGTATCAACAGCCTGTGGGGAGTATTTTATACCACACCCACACTTGGATGGATCTATCATATGTAGTAGGGGGAGTTTTTAGGTACATGTAGGAGCTACATGAGCTACACTGAAAGGTTTCCAAGCACATCCTTAGATATGTTCATGGAACCATAGGTTATGGGATCCACTATGGAGAATGTTGTGCATTGGATCTCAGGGGATTCATCAATTCTGATTGGGATGGTGATAACACAAATAACAAGTCCACTTTTGGATATGTGCTTAGTTTGGGTTCTGAACATCTGTTGGTTGACCAAAAAGTAGTTAGATATTTCTCTATCGTCAACAGAGGTCAAGTATAGAGGAGTAGTCAACATCACTATTCAGAAACTTTGGCTTCATAACTTCGTCACTGAGCTAGGCATCCAGTTCCACCATCTGAATTCCATTTGGTGTGACAATCATAGTACTCTCAAGTTTTGCAGAGACCCAATGTAGATATAGTGGACCAAACACATCAAGATCCATATGAATTACATCAGAGAGATGGTACATGATAGGATATTCTATTTGTAGTATTGTCCATCCCTAGAACATACTGCAGACATATTCACCAAGACATTTACTAAGAAAAACCTCCACTTCCTATGGGATCATCTTGGAGTGAAGGACATAACTACTTGGAATTTTTCTTTCATTCTTCATTTTAACGCATTGTACTTTGAGGGGGGGGGGGG
>WSFP011534863.1:0-11885 GCA_009831015.1 Picea engelmannii
TTAAAGTATTTGAACCAGAGACAGAGTTACTTACAGCCATGACCAAGCCATTCCAGCTTTCTGGCAATGAGCACAAGATTAGAAGAGCCCTAACATGATCATCAAAGTCCACTTTTACAGAACTTAGTTGATTAGTAACCGTATTAAATTCATTTAAATGATCTGCAATAGACCCACCTTCCGACATCTTCGTATTAAATAATATCTTCATTAGAAATACCTTATTGGATGCCGAGGGTTTTTCATACAACTTGGCCAACGCGTCCATCAAACCCTTTGTTGTCTTTTCTTTCGAGATATTGAAAGCCACCGACGCTGCCAGGCTCAGCCGTATCGTTCCTAGAGCCTTTCTGTCAAGAATCTCCCATTCTTCGTCCTTCATGGCCGCTGGCTTCTTTTCTACTCCGCTCAATGGTACGAATAGATCCTTCTAATATAAATAATCTTCCATCTGCATCTTCCATAACTGGTAGTTTTGGCCGTTAAATTTCTCGACCCTAAACTTTCCATCTTCCAACATTGCTCCCACTCGAACCAGGAACCCTTTTTTCCTGCGAGTTACCTTATGCTTTGATACCAGTTGTTAGAAAAATAGGACCTTGGAGCAATAAAATAAAACAAATGCGGAAACAAAACACAAAAGATACACAATACAAGAGAGACACAGATTTACGTGGTTCACCCAGTGTGGGCTACGTCCACCAGAGAAATTGCCAGGTCCTTTCTTTATTATTATCCAGCAAAATGGAGGGATACAACCTACAGCAAAACCCGCTGTAACTTCCTCTTATTTCTCTCACAGTCTCCTCTCTTAGAATACAATACTCACCAACATACATAGCCGCAATACATTTCCCTCATAAAAGAGGGTTGCCTTCTAGGGCAAAAAACCCTAACATAATCTCTATCATTAGATCTGCGACCTTATAATGAATGGTCCAAATTTACAAGGAAATTACAATATACTTTTACAAGGCAATTTTTGCTTCGGGGGCTTCGCCCCCGAACCCCCGTTGGGGGCCCACTTGCCCCCAGACCTCGCAGAGGGGGTACCCCCTCTCTGCACTCCCCCGCATGGAAGAGTGTACATACTTCTGGGGTGTAAATACTTCATGGGGTATAAACACAGCTGAAAGTAAAAGACCTCTAAATCAGGAAGATAATCGGGCTCCACAACCAACAGTTTTTGGGCTTATTGACCTGAAGAAGGGCTTGCATAAATTTCCTTGATGGAGGGTGTATGCCCTTATACTCCTCCAAGGGGTTAAAAGGATAACCTTGAAATCAAGAAGAAACACACAAAAATTCAGAAATTCCTTACCTAATCTAAGAGATAGCATGCAAAACCCCTACTTATCGAAGATATTCAAACAATTTTCCAAGAGAAAGCATCCAAGAGAAGTCGCTAGTCTTTTTTCCACCAATAGACAACTGTTGCATCCATAACTACCAAGAAAACAAGAGATAGTGAATTGCCCAAAGAGGCCGAAATTTCAGTCCAAGAGTTATGCAATTCTCAAGTGTTGAGATATGAAAATGAAAAAGAAATGGCCTCTATTTATATGAGGCCATCTAAACCAATTTGTCCACATTAAATTGTCAACAACAAATTAAAAGAGGGACAACACCCTTTATTTTCCCTTACAACTTACAAAAAATAAAATTACATAAGATAAAACCCTAAAAAAGGTGACCTCATGCCCTAGAAGGGTGAGGTGAGGCCTAGAAATAAGACGTTGGACCTCAAAAAGCAAATTGTTGGGCCTCCAAAGGCCATGTGTCAAGATCTCATGTTTTAAGGTGTCATTCCATGCATATCCTTCCTTCAAACCACATCACATAACATCTGGAAACATCAATCCCACCAAACCCTAGCCTCCAAATGACATCAAGGGCTTAGAAGGTGATGTCTTTGGCCTACTAAGGCCAACGTCTAGGTGCAAAGGGCTATGATGTTATCCTCAAATGGTGTCAAAGTGCCTCCAAGGGCAACGTCCTTCATCCTTTGCACACAAAGGCTCTGGGGTCCTCTGCCCATCCTGTGGAGCATGGCGTCCATCCTTGGGATTTTCAACCCCTTATGAAGGTCAAAATGACATAATTCATCCATGGATAGTTTTCACCAAGCAAGGTCCTGCAAAGTCAAATAGATATGCCCTCCAAGGGTCCACAAGTCATGTGTATCATGCCAAATAAGCTACATTTGACAAAAGAACCACCCAAACATGTGCATCAAGTCTCCCCTTTTCAAACTAAACAAATGTTGAAATAACTTATAAAATTTGCCAAATTTAAGTATGGGAGAGTTGTCATGGTTCCCTATTGGGTAGATCAATCCCCAAGTCAAGGAGTGTTTCCCAAGAAGACCCTCTCTGAGTCGTGCAATGAGTATGAGATGGATGGGGTTAGACTTTTGGGCATGGGGTTCTTGACATGTCAAGGGCTCATATTATCTCATTTATGGGTGCCTTTGTGGAGGGTGTGATGCATCCTTCGTTTACAATGCAACGTTTTTCCAAGCCCTTTTATTTATGTTAACTTATGGTCCAAAACATTGAGTGCTATGTGCAATCGAAAGTAAAGAGCACCGCAATGCCACTTGAAGTTAGGAACACATTGAGTGCCATACTATAAATTAAAAGACACTACAAATGCATTCCCCCATCAAGCATGACATTTATTAATTATGTGTTTTCTTTTTTTAAAGGTCCTTCATTTTTTTATGGAGAAGCATTTCATTTCTCTCAGGACCTTAGGGCGAACATCTAGAAGGATATTTTATGGCTTTTAACATTTTCCAGCTACAACACCTCTGGGCCTTTTGTTGGCATAGGGGCAGACCCAGGGTTCAACGCACCAACAAAACCCTAACTGCCGGCCCTTTCGGCAACACCTGCGAAGCAGATGAAGTCTCACCCGAGGTAGAGGCGGGGGTGGTTGCAGGACTCGGGTGTTTGCAATCTTAGTTGGGACACATATATGTGATTATAATACTTAATAGAGCACTTAACATCGTTAGTTCATCATTGTTTAACCAATATCTACTCCACAGAGAAAACAGAGCATCACAGCATTCACCTTGATCTAATGTATTTAAGCACTTAGCATATATAAATGGATCAGATCTAGCAGATTCAAGCACTAAGCACATTCACTTATATCAGATCTAACATCTAGATTCATCATAAGCACAAATCATAAATAGATCTATCTATCTATCTATATCAAGCACTTAGCAAATAACACATAAATACATTAGAACATCGCACAGAGAAGAATAACACAGTATTTACGTGGTTCATCCCCACCTTGGGGATACGTCCACCAACTCTTCTTCTTTATTAGCTTCAATCAACCATCTACATGCACAGAGCCGCAAAAACCCTACTCCGCATAGGACAAAAGATATGCGCAGCTCGCTAGATCCTTCTTCCTTGCATTACAACACAAATCCCTTCACAGTCTGTTACAACCACTTGCACTTAACTCTGTAAGCCTCTCATAATATGCACAAAGCATCTACAAACCGTACTACACTTAGCACTTAGCTATCGGCCTTTCATCACATAGATACACTTCTTACATTGCTTAGACATCTATTTATAGTTTACAAAATAGGCCTAAACATGGTAAATCCATGGGCCGACATCCCATTCCCATTAGATAATCCAAAAACCCAAAAAGGACCCAAAAAGGGGTTGAGATCCCACGATCTCTGCTTCGTCTTACGCTCCGCCTTCGACAGGTTGTTGAAGTCCCAAAAATAGGTCAACATGACCAAGAATCTCCCAAAACTTGGTCAAGGGCCAACATGCCCCCAACACTCACCCGTGACTTGTCCCGAGTCACTCTGGTCTGACTAGTTCTGCTTCGAACACCTCGAGCTTGGCTCGAGCTGCTTCAAGTTTCTATTGTGCTACAACCTCCTGTTCAATGAACTCTTGGATGAATGCATTGTTGATAGGTTCCTCTAGACGTTGTTCAACTGTAGTCGCAATCTGCTCTAACTCTGCTCCTTGGCCTTCTACCTCTGTAAACACTTGGTAGGCCTTGTCTTGTACGGGTTGGAGCCTCTGAGTTACTTTCATAACTCTGCTCTGGATAGTATGGATTTGTTGTTGTGTAGTGTGTTTCTCTTGGGAGCGCTTCATTCTTTCCACAACTGACAGGGACTTCAACTGCGCTTGTATATTTTCAGCTTGATACTTCGCCTCTTGTAGCTACGACTCCAGTGCCTTCAATTCTGGGTTCTCCGTGAGTTGTTTGTAGGTCTAGGCACTGTGATCATTGAGTTGCTTACATTCCAGGGTAAGAGCCTTTAGCCTTTCAACTGCGCTCCAGGCAGTTGCTCCTCTTTGGTATCTTACGTCTTGTGGGGTCTTAGGTACAGTGCGTAGCTCCAAATCTGCTATGTGTTGCTATAGTTGTTGGATGGCTTTTGCGAGTTGGTTCACCTGCTATGTAACTCAGCCTTCTACCTTAACTGTCACAGAGCAAAGTGTTATGTTGACCGATTCTTTTACTTCGAGTTGCCCCGCGAGAAACTATTCCTTTTCTTGTTGTAGCTTAGCTTTTTCTTCATCAAACTTCGCTTGGAGAGCAAGTTTTTCCTATTCTGCAGCAATGAGTTTCTCTACGAGTACTCCTTGTAATTGTGTCAAAGCCTGGGTGGCTTGCTCTGTTTCTTCCTATGCTCGTCGAAGGCGAGCTTCAACTGTATTGGCTAGGCGGTGGAGTTGGGTTGACTCATCTCCCAATTCTGGTTCTCCTGGCGCAGTGGAGACTGCGCGGCTGAACTGTAGGGATTGTTGTACCCCTTGGAGTTCCGTCTCAATTCGATCATACATCTCCTCTTTCTTTGCTTCTTGCTTCTCTGTTATTTCTAGCGAAGCATCTTGCAGGGCTGCTATGAGGAAGTCGAAGTCATCGGAGGTGAGAACAGTCTACATCTTGGTCATGGTGGCCTTCGATTTCTTTCGGGAGGAAGGTTTCGGAGGTGAACCTTTCCTCTTCTTCAGGGGACCAACCTCGTCTCCTTGCTTTTGTTTGACTTCTTTGTCATTCAACTCTTCACCATCACCTCCTTGCTCTGGTGATATGGAAGTAGTCTTGACGGATGCGCTGTCTATCTCTTGGACCTCCTCGGTCTTCTTTGTTCTGCTAGGTCCGGGTGTATCCTACACAATTTCTGGGCTGTCAATGTTGGATATCTCCGCAGGGTCTGCTGAAATAAGGAGATCTCCCAACCGGTCCTTAGTGATCTCCTCCAAGTCCTCCTCCGTCAGCTTGTAGTAGGATTGAAGTTGTTGCTTGTGGTCGTCGGCGTGCGTTGTGATGTAAATAAAATGTTGATCCGCATTGAACTTCATCAAAGGCCAGAACCGGTGTAGGGTGTTCGGGGTCATGTGAGGCTCTGACTGTATGGCTATCTTCAGATGATTGTAGTAGGTATGAAAAACAACATTTGACTACCACTGTTTATTCATGTCACTTGAGTACCACAGTGTCTTGAACTTCACGACTAGCGGTTCAAAAGGCTCGATGTCTAGGAGGGTCATACCTTCCGACATCTCCCAAGTAATAAAATCTATTAGGATAAAGAGCTAGCTAAAATGAAATTCATATCCTTGATCATGTGCTTCTCTGCAGTTGAGTTCCAACTGGTTCACCAGGTACTTCGTATAGTTCATCTGAAGGCCTTCCGCGCACTTCCCTGCGAGGTCGATTACAAAACCGGTGACTTGGGTAGGTCGGTTCCTTCGTACTAACTTCCCTGCGATCAACTAACAGGTGAGGCGCACTGTGCCACTCTGGATAGAAGCTACCTTGTAGCCTAGCATGCCCTTCTCGACGTTGCCATAAGTGTCCTTGATTCTCTGTGCTAGAGTGCGATCCATGGATTTTTCGTGGTAAAAATCTTGTGGATCAGGTCCTTACATACTCAAGCCCGTGATCTGATTGATCAACATCGGATCAACTGTTATACGACGATTTAGCCACAAATACCCACCATGGTAACAAGACAACAACAGTTTGACACATGAATTCACCTCCTGGTGTCTTCTGAAGTGGGGAATCTTCATGACGTTCAGCAGGGTGGACTACACGAGGTTCATAGTCCACGACTGGGGGATTATCTTCGAATTCTTCCCCTTAGTTCTGGTCAGGTACTTATGTGGAGTGAGCATGTTATAGACTTTGCGATCTCTGAGGTTGAAGTCGCTAAACTTCAATGCTGCAATCTTATCTTGGTCTGCTCGAACTGCATGTATCCCCTTCGGGGGGTACACCGTAACCAAGGTGTATTCAAAAGATCTAGGCACACTGTCTTGATTTACTGCACCGCTCAGAGGTGGAATATAGGTGGGTAATATAGTCAGGATCAATTTGACATTCGCTAGATCATCTTTGTGCTTGGTTCACTTTTCATCTGATGGTTGGGATGGTTCGGTTCTGTGAGCAGTGGACGAAGAGGCTGGCAGTCCTCTCGTCGATGATTTTTGTACACTTGTAGACATCGACATCACTCTTTCAGTCATGAGGTTGATCAGAACTTCTTCAACAACTTTCTCTGCAAAGCTCAACTCGTCCGACATACACGCTCGAGGTTAACAATCTCAGGTTTGGAGGGTAACTTAGACACAGTAATGGGATAGAGGGCAAGAGCATGATGAACACTGTGTAAAATCAACAAGTTTGTGAGCTCAAATTCAAAATTGGCAAAAGTGTTCTCGGTGCATGGCACGATGGGATAAATAGGAACTCGGCAACGGGTTGCTTGCAACGGATATGAAGCCTTTTTTAACTCTGTTATGTCCGTTATGGCATGGTACCAACAGTCGGATGGCGAGTTGTTTGTCCATAAATGTCTTTCTACCCATTCAGAATGTTTTTCTAGCGGTTATAATGTCCCCAACGACTATATTTCTTCGCCATGGTGAAGTGCCATGTGACGATGTTCTGATATCCCGACGAAGCTCCAATTTTGCAAGTTTTCCTTCTACGAGGTTTCTTCTGGATCTTTCTGTAACTTTTCGATCTTAGCCCTCTTCTTACTTAGCTTCATAGACTTCTTCCCAGTGAGCTTCGTCTCAGTATGCCTTTTTCCATTCTGATTTTTATCTTCTTTTGGCATAGTACCTTCGCGTTTTTGAGATTCTTTCCTAAGATTCGAGGGTGATCCTTCTTCTTTATCTGGAATATGTACTTCAATCTTTTGTGGGTCTTCTAGTGTTCTTGCAACTTCGACATCCAAGTCTCTGGTGCTAAATAGCTTCGATCTATTCTTATGTTCTTTAATCAAGTGTGCGATCCTTCTAGTCATGAATTCTTTTAACTCTTGCTTCTTCTGCTCTAAAACTTCTTCTTCTTCTTGCCTTCTGGCTTGATCTCTTTTAATCCAAGGTTTTCCTAGTAGCATGGTAAATGGTGCACTGTCCTCAATAAATGTAATGATCTAAAAATCTTCTTCTATCGAAGCTCTATTGACAGTCATAGGTATCCATGTGAGCTTTCCACATAGGTTTATCAACTTTCCTTTGAATAGTCCTATTCCTCCTAATGAAGGAATAATAGCAGGCCTCGCTATAGCTTCCCAAGTTCTCTCTGTCATGATATTCACCTGTGTTTCCTCATCTAGAACACAGTCAATGTCGAAGTCTCCAATTCTTGCTTCAAGACATTCATTTTCTTTGAAGATCTCTGATAATTTGACTTGTCAGTGGTCATTCAGGGTTTCTCTCATATGTAGCAATACTTTTTTCTGATTCTTTTTGGGGTTCGACCATAATCTTAGTTTATGGATCTGCCTTAGGGTCTCCTTGTCTCATGTTCATTTCTTCAAGCTTAGCAATCATTCTAGGGCAATCCAATACTTCATGGTTCATAGCTTTACAACAAAGACAACTAGGTCTTCTCCCAGGGCATTCCTTGGCAAGATGTCTTGATTTTCTGCAACTATAACAAAGGGTTAATCCTCTCTTTCTTTTAAATGATCTCCAGCCTTTCCTGCACTGCACGCTAGGATCATGGTAGCTAGCCTGCAAACATTTCTTTCTAGGGTCCTACATACACTTGTTAGTCCAAACATTCTTTCTATGCATAGGTATCACACATTTTTCACTATTCTTATCAGATCTACTCATATCAAATCTTCTTTCATCTATTAATACCCTAGTTTTCAAGCTAGGATAGAATCTATCAAACATACCTAGATCCATACTATTGAAACATAAATTTTCACTTATCTTACTTCTTACAGAGCACAAAGCTTTCAGATCTAGAACTTTTCAAATATCTTTACCTTTATCAGAGCACAAAGCTTTCAGATCTTACCTATTTTAATAAAAAATTCTCACTTTTACCTTTCTCAGAGCACAAAGCTTTCAGATCTTGCCTTTTTTCTTCAGATCAGACTTCTTTTCCTTAGCACAGAGCTTTTCAAACTAAGTAGATTACTGCGCACTAGAGCAACAGATCTACGCACATAACTTTCACAATGTTAGGTCAGATCTTTGCACAGAGCTTCTTCTTCCTCAATTCCCAGTAATCACAGTTCCAGGTCCCGGCAACGGAACCATTTGTTGTCATAGGGGCAGACCCAGGGTTCAAAACTACAACAATGCACCAACAAAACCCTAACTACCGGACCTTTCGACAACACCTGCGAAGCAGGTGAAGTCTCACCCGAGGTAGAGGCAAGGGTGGTTGCAGGACTCAGGTGTCTGTAATCTTAGCTCGGGCACAGATCTGTGATTATAATACTTAATAGAGCACTTAGCATTGTTAGTTCATCATTGTTTAACCAATATCTACTCCACAGAGAAAACAGAGCATCGCAACATTCACCCTGATCTAATGTATTTAAGCACTTAGCATATATAAATGGATCAGATCTAGCAGATTCAAGCACTTAAGCACATTCAATTATATCAAATCTAACATCCAGATTCATCATAAGCACAAAGCATAAATAGATCTATCTATCTATCTATATCAAGCACTTACTAAATAACACATAAATACATCAGAACATCGCACAGAGCAGAATAACACAGTATTTACGTGGTTCATCCCCACCTTGGGGCTACGTCCACCAACTCTTCTTCTTTATTAGCTTCAATCAACCATCTACATGCACAAAGCCACAAAAACCCTACTCCGCATAGGACAGAAGATCTGCACAGCTCGCTAGATCCTTCTTCCTTGCGTTACAACACAAAGCCCTTCACAGTTTGTTACAACCACTTGCACTTAGCTCTGTAAGCCTCTCATAGTATGCACAAAACATCTACAAACTGTACTGCACTTAGCACTTAGCTATCGGCCTTTCATCACTTAGATACGCTTCTTACATTGCCTAGACATCTATTTATAGTTTACAAAATAGGCCTAAACATGGGTAAACCCATGGGCCGACATCCCATTCCCATTACATAATCCCAAAACCCAAAAAGGGGCCGAGATCCCGCGATCTCTGCTTCGTCTTGCGCTCCGCCTTCGACAGGCTATCGAAGTCCCCAAAATAGGTCAACATGACCAAGAATCTCCCAAAACTTGGTCAAGGGCCAACACCTTTATCCCCTTCTTCCCATGAAATGAGGTACAAGCCCTTCTTCGGGTCAATAAGCCCAAAAACCCAAAAGATGAGGAATTGAAAAGGAGAAGGTGTGGAAAGTGGTAAGTATGTGTGGGAATGGTACGATGACCCTTCAAGGACACCCCCTAGTAGAAACCATTTTCTCGAGGGTGAACCGCTTACTGGGAAAACATGTCAACCACCAAGGTGAAATGAGGGAAAATGTATAATTTCCAAGCAAACGTCTTCATAATCAAGAAAGGACTCTTTGCAACATGTTCAAATGTTTCAATTATTAAAATGAAACTTAACATGAGACTAGACTTGTTACCTCATTAAGAAAGACCTGTTGTCCCTTATGGGCCATGTTGGTGTGGTGGACGTTGTTCTTGTCAATGAATGGTGATGTGTGGTGGAGAGGAAGGGCTCTATCTGCTCAATGTGGGCTCACTTGGTCATTTGGCTCTCAACACTCCATTTCTTCAACATGCGGGCCTTGATACATCATCTCCTTAGTTACCCCTAGCATGTGGTGGGTAGTATTACCATGTAATATCTTATATCTTTTGTGAGTTAATGTTTATTCGACCATGTGAAATTGAAAACATCGTATCTAGAGAGGTTTTAGAGTAAACTTTGATCAATGAATGGGATAAATCTTACCTTGTGTGGACCAAATGTATTGGTACATTTTAGATTCGTATATTTAAGTGACTTTTGAAGCTTATATGACTACATGGTTGCAACCAAAGTGGTTGAATTAGCTAGGAATGCTTCTCGCTTCATTAAAATTGGGCTTTGATTGCTCTAGATCTACAAATCCCACTCATCATCAACTATACACTTGTAACTTTGATTTCAAAATTTTATTTAAAAACAAAAATGTAGGCTATTGATTTTCAGTTCCCAACACCATTGTTTTTTTTCAAAGCAATTTAGGAGGGTCATGACCCCCTTATTGGCCCCTTAGCCATGCTTTTCTTGAGAAAATTTCCATTTTCCAGGCCCTTCATCTTCTTTACTAGTTGGTTGTTCAACCATCCTCTCGCTTCCACTTCTTCAACGATTCACATACCCTGTTGTTGGCATCCCCTTATACCATCGATGGAAAACCTTTACTCCACATAGACCACATCAACCATCCATTATTCTCCCAACAACCCCTTCCCTCATGTTAGGGGTCTTTGTTACTTCTTCGTTGCCCCCCTTAAGTCAACCATCTCTCCCTCCTATATTGTCGACACTTTCCCCTAAACTCATTGATGGAACTATTCAAACACTCAATCTATGCTCCTCCCCATAATCATTCGTCCATTCTCCCACTGGGAAAAACATCCCCACTATCATCTTTTTCCCCCATATCTCAACACCCTGTAGACAACCCAACATAAGAAGTACCAAATCAACAGGGCCCTCGACGTGGCTACCTCTTAGTGCCATGAAAACTTGCATAACTGCCATGTGACACTTTTAATATCTACCACATCACTCCCTCCTATATGGTGCTTTTAAAGCTTGACATATCATCAGTTATACAACCCGCATCAACATCTATGCAATGCCACAATAAATCTTGTACAATGTCACATCATATTCCATACAGTTCTATGTCATCTTCTATGCATTTTCATGCCATCGTCGATACACTACCATGTACACACTTTATTCCTAGTGAGCAGTGCCACCTAGTACTACACCATCAACCTTGGGACCCTTCTCTGAACATCTGTAATTTGCTCTTCAATTTATCAAGGTAATATCTCACTCATCCAACAATAAGCAAATTTTTATTTTAAGTAACTGTTTGAGCGTTGCACATTGGTCTCACTGTTTTTTGCATAATATGTCCTCTTACCTACACATTTTTCTATTTGATGAAAACTCATAGTCCATACCCCATTTTGGAGACTTCTAAGGGACATAACTTCTTCATACCAATTCCTTTTTTAGTCTTGTTTTTTTTCTAATTGTACATTTTTTCAAGTTCTAAGAAATTATTATGATCTATTTGCAATATGGATGCTTACCCTCGAGAGATATGTTTGACCATAACTAACTATTACTCATAAAAGGCCTATATGGATGACTTACTTAGAAGTAAAGGTGTTTATCGTATCACAATAGGGATAGATTTGACACCAATGGATAATGAGAGGCTAACAAAATGGTTGAATATAAATCACAAAGCTAGAGGATTAATTGACATGTATGTATTTGAGAATTTGAAATTTCATCTTCACCACGTGGAAGCACCATGAGAAGCCTGGTTCAAATTTTGAAAATCTATGTGGAAAAATCAACTTAATCG
>WSFP011534864.1:0-11884 GCA_009831015.1 Picea engelmannii
CGTTTGAAATATGAGGTTAGATTTCATACTGGAGACTTGTTACAGCAGTAGTACCGGTTGTTATGATATGCATATGTTGATTTACTACAGCAGCATATTAAATTTACTACAGCATTGATACATTTTTGGATATATTGCATGCTTATGGATTCAATGATATGAATGTGTTTCAAGTCTGCTGAAACTGTTGGAGTTTGCTACAGCACTGTTTCATTCATAGCATACTTACCTCACATTGCAATTTGAACACATAAACTTTGCTAGATTTCTCCCACACAGAGTGGTTACTGTAGTAATCTATCTTGTGGATACGTTTGGTATAAATGGGGTATAATCCATGCATCTGTGCTTGATTTAAACACTGCATTTTCTCATACGTAAGCACTATATTTGAAATCTGGATTGCATAGTTCAGCTGTGATACAAACTTGTTATGATATGTATGTGATAGTTTAATGGTCTATTTTCTGTGGGAATTACAAAACGTTTGCTGCACTATATAACTTCATGAGCATACTTGTGAATGTTACATGCGCCATTTACTCACTTAATTGCATACCTTGTCATTGCTGGTTATACATTGTCATTGGACATTTATGATAAGCAGTCTATATTTGGAATGCTCTAGCTTAATCAAGTGTTGCAAAAAATCTTTCTTCTTGCATTTGGATGCTCCTTGCAAATGATATTTGGTTGTTGTCTTCCCTAGCCTACCTTGAAGCCATCATTTTAGGAAGTCAACCAAAGTCAATGTAATCCTTGCCCATACCCGCCTTACTTACAACTATAGGACTTAGTTTGACTTTACAGGAAAGCCCTCCTTAGGTTAGAGACCCTGTTACCGACCAAACTAGCAAATCACCAAGGTCCACATTCTGCTAGGAAAGCAACATAGGGATAGGCGCCCAATGTCACCACAACACCTATCCTTCCCTATTCGAGCCAAACTCCTACACTAAGAGGCTCCGGGAGGCTTCCCAAAAATGTCACTTCACCTCAAAGGATCTTGAGACCAAAGCCTAAACTTAAAACATTAGGTGAAGGTAGGAGTTAATTGTTTGATTGATTTGCTAGACTAATAGATAACATAGAAAATAAAACAATGGAACAACAAGCATAACTTACCCCAATCTGTAATGTTCCTTTCCGAGTAGGAGCTCCAGAGAGGAAGGCTTAGTAGTCTAGACTCTAAACATCCCCTTTTAGACTATAGTCAGGAAGAAACAAAGGAAAATGGTCATTTGATGTCATTTCACTAGGGAATATTATATTTCGAAAGTGACATTAAGTGAAAAGTGGGAAAAGAGCCAAATACAAAGGTCGCTTAAGTGAAAGAGGATAAATATAGAGGTCAACGAAGAATTAGGGTTTGAGAGAGTATATGAGGGAGAAAAACAACCTAATTGATCATTATGACGGATTATGATTTGAGAATTGATCTCAGAGGAGAAAACACAAAGGTTCAGGCGAATCAGTGGAGGATTGTGGATTCCAAGAGGAAAACACTAGTTGATTGGATTCGGTGTTGAGAGACACACCCTAGCCAATTGGGAAATCCATACAGGTTTTCCATTGCTTCATCACAGTTTCAACAACGGTAGTTTTAGCATGGATTCTAGAGAAGAGGATCTATCACAGAGTAGGTCGCTTCACCTGAAGAGGCCTAGTGAATCTTAGCCCTTCAAACCCAGTTGAGATCAGGGCAAGGCACTTCCATTGAACCATCCAGAGTACGTTTCTGAGCATCCTAGCCACCAGGGCATCATATTCAGGCAGCGGGGGTTTGCAGTGGGTTTACCGGTAGCAGAGATAGTACAGTTTATTAGATCTACTCATCCAGGGAGACATTGAGCCAGATTCCTTCCAACCCATTAGAGGAGGAGGCATGGCTCCTCTATTGAGATAGTTTACAACAGATTCCGACAGTGGAGTGATCCAGGGCGACTTATCCAGCGATTTCCGGCAGTTGCAAGGTAAGTTTGTGGGTGAAAAGAAGGTCACCAACCTTGGGGACTTAGTAGATCAGTAGATCCATCCGACGTAGTTGAGCTTGGAGCAGGCCACATCCAATGGGCCAGTTTCCATCAGTTTCCGATGGTGGAATCTAGCAGATCCACCTTGCATGTGACAGTTCGTCATGCATGCAGAGGTTTTCCACATGCATGTCATCCGACCAGCTTGCATGTCATCCGACCAACTTGCATGTCATATTTCAGGCCTTGCATGGCACCGATCTATCATCGCATGCAGTTTCTGGTACTTTTCTAGTTTATATCTTTGTATTTCCAGCATAGATCCATTCTTTATCCGATCTATCCGAAACTATTTGATTATTATTTACACGCATGCAGTTTTGAGTGAATTTTGTACATGCATGCGATTGTTTGTAATTGACTACTTAATCCAAATATCTAAACAAGCCATTCTACTCAAGCAAACAAACATGCAAGCTTTGCATGAAGCTCAAAACTATTGAAACTCAATCAAAAACCCTTAACTGCATCCAGAATCCCAAAGAGTATTAGTTTCGACAACAGATAGTCAGCAGTTGAGGTTAATATCTAGATCTGCGGATCTAGGGATATTACACAATCTACCAAAATATTGATAAAATACTGCACAAGGAGAGGGTTAAAATTTAAATACTCTTACCACTTCGTGACTGATTTGTACTATCTGTACCTTGAATAAAGTAGCTGGAAATGGGATGTTTCCTTGCTGTCCTGTTATATCAAACCTGCAAAACAGTGGAAAAACGCAGAAAACAACAAGGAAAATAGCCTTTTGAGGCCCCCCACACTAGATCAATAAATTTGTGGGTGAAAAGGGTAGGGCAGCAAGGTATGAGTGAATACTATGCCCTAGAGCCCTTAGATCTGCAATAAAAATATTTTCCAGCTGGCTGGAAATTACCTTTGCAGATTTGAGGTTCAAATCCCCCTAGGGTCAAAACCCATAAATGAATTCCAGCCAACAAGGTGAATTGTTGGGGCTGAAAATCAATTGATGTAACTAGAAAATAAACGATAAAACTTTAATAAACAATTCCGGAAATGAAGAGAGGGTTTGAGTGATGAGATACTTGAATATCCCTTTATATGAGGAAAATAGGTGTAAATATGAATGTATTCTTGCTGTAATAACACAGATCTGCACACTATTCTTCAAGAAACCCTTGTTATATATGTTAAATAAAGCCCAACAACTCAATGGTAAATTTATCGTGGGGTAGAGAAATTCCCAAATGGCAAAATCTCCAAGATCTACTAGCTTTTAAGATACAAGAATTAAGATCTAAGCTAGGGTATATTTTTTTTGGATTTTAATGATAAAAAGAATGGTTAAATTTGAAAATAATTGGTTGAAGAAATTGAGAGAAGACTTTACCTTTTTCTTACCTTTAAGATGGCTCTTGGTTTGAGAGATTGTGACCCCGTGAGTTCAAGATCGGCCTTGGACTGATTTCTGGTTGATTGAGTTTGGAGTCAAAAGACTAGCGCCCCCAATACTAGAAATGTTTACAAGATGGGTTGCTCCTTGGATTTGCTAGGAAAACTCTTTGATGGATGGTCTCCAAGACAATCAATTGACTTGGGTCAAAGTGACAAACAACCACTTGGTTGAAGCTACTTCCAAAGAAGTTGGTCCAACAACTTGGGTTTGTTTCACTAGGCACCCATAAGGAAATGGAAGAGACGAAGAGTCTAGTTCCTTTCCTCCACGTGATTATGTATCTCCTCAATGGATCGATTAATCACCTTTTGCAATTATCCTTAAAATCCCTTGTTAAAGCACAAAACAATATATCCTTGGCCAAGAAAAAACACATTACAGTAGACAATCCACAGTGACACAAGAGAATTGAGTTCAAAATTATGACATTATGATCTCACAAAGTTTTCAACAACAACAAATGAGAGGAGGGGTTAGCCTTATATATTTTTTCATTAAAATGACTAGTTTCTCTCTCTCATCAAAAAATATTTTCTTGGTTTGCTCATCCACAAATGGTTGGAGGCTAAACCATTGATAGAAAAATAATATCTTTTTACATCAAAATAACCCACAAAGGGTTTGACTTGACTCCATGAGGCAACAACTATCTCCATAAATCTTCAATGGCTAGTTTAGAGGACCGAATTAATCTTAAATGAAGGTTGATCTGATTTAAAAATGGCATGATTTGTTTGGGTGGATGTGCCAACGTCCCTTTGTTTACTCATGTATTGCAACAACTAGTTGAGGTGGAACGATTTGTTTGATACGTGTGCTAATGAGTTGTATTTTGATTCCCCTCCATCCAAAGTTTGACTAGCTTTAATCCATAGCTGTTCCATTAACTAAATCAGCTCTTTAAGAATGCTTGACGACAATGAGGTGGGGGATGATTTAGTTATTAATGCATCGATGGCTCACTCCAAATGTTCAACGGTCCTTCACTTTATTTGACCCAAGCGACTAACAATGATTGCCAACGGATTGCTTGAGAGGGTGGATTTAATTGAGTGGTGTTTAATCCGGTTTAGAGAATGCCGACTTGATTGACCTGTCCATGGTTAGGCAAATGCGGGTGGCTTCCCTTAATATATGGCGGCTTATTTATTTATATGGTAGTGGCTCCACTTCCTTATAGAATGGCAGCTCCCTTTATTTTATTGGTGGCTGGGTTTCTTTATTTGTGGCAGCTCATTCACCATATGCTGTGACTCTTTCCTCTTTATCCACGGACTTAGAGAATAATGGCTGCCTTAGATCTGCCCCTTCTTTCCATGTTTAAACTAGGCTTGATACACCCTCATAATCTTCCATAACACTTTAATATAATATCACTTTTGATGGGTTTCCACTTTAATTACTTAATGTCTTGGAATACAATTAAATAAAGGAGATGGCCCCTTATTATAAAATAAAGCAATTTTCCTTTTTAAAATAAAGCCATTAATGTGCCTTTTAATTTTCCTCCATAGCTAGGTTTACCAAATCCACGTAAAAATTCCTGGACCTAAAAATTCTGTCACATGGGATTTGTTCGGAACGAGCTTCACTTTACCTTTATCATTGAGTTTATCTTTGCATGCCAATGAATGGCCTTCTTTTGCCACGTTTCCTTCATAAATGTGCCTGCGAGACCTTTTTTAAAAAATTTTAACGTGGCATGTCAAGTATGCATGAAGATGGTCAATCTGAGCCCTTGTTGCATTTTTGGCCCCGGGATCTTGTGCATCAAGATTTGTGAACTGCCTCGGAAAATGTGAGATGTTGAGAAGATTGTGAGATTGCCATGTTGAGAACAAAAAATGATAAATGCACTATGGCCAAGGAATGCATACAGACTCAATACAAAATAACCATGTGGGAAGACATAGGTGTACATGACATGGACCGGACTAGGCCCCACAAACTGCAATCACCCCTACATAAGACCCATGGTTTCACACAACTCATGTGTCTACGATAGATCCACTCCAAGGCCTCCAATCTCATCTAGGACGAAAGACATTGAAATGGGGACTAAGGAGATTGATCATGGTCGAACCAAGTCTGGGAGTCCATACAACATCATCCACTATGGTGTACATGGCTTTAACTTGCATCCTTGGGCTTACAATGGTGTAGCCAAGTGAAAAAATGTAGGGTACCTTCTGGAGAGGTAACAAACCCTAGTCTAGAAGAGTAGAAGAAAGAACGTCGAGGTGACAGTGGGTGGTTTGCTTGTTCCGTTGCTCCAAACTCCCCTTTATAGCATGGGACTTTCCCTAGGCGTGAGTTTGAGAAGCAACAAGATCTTGCTTGTCAGGAGTCCTGTTTGATGAAGCTAGAGCCACACAGTGGATTCTAGTGCATTTTCAGTAGAACTTAAATAAAATTCTCTCTGAAGATCAAGATGATCTTGTACATTCTTTTCCATGAAGGCCTATCAAATTTTTGATGCTTTATAATATATGCCATTCAAACCTTCTATATTTTGTTCATAACAAGGAGCAAGGAATAAGCACACAGGCGGCTCTAGAAATGTTCAATGCAACTATGGAGGTTATTTTTGTCGAAAATGGTCTGCTTTCCTGATTGTTGTCATTTACAGTTTTAAACCTTTTTTTCGTTAAATATGTGTGAAATTGTTTGTATGCATCCTTATTTTCTCGAGGAATTTCTTCTTCTTTTCTTTTTTCTTCTTGCTTCTGCTTTAGTGCCCATTCAATTCCATCTTTACTTTCCATTGCTTTAGAAGTTACATACTTTTCTAGTTTTACCTGGTTTCTTGTTGAAGTCCTGACATCAAACTAATGAGCGTAGATGTGTTTGTATTTGGACTTCTGTAGGAAAATCGAGTTGAGAATTGCTACTTTCCAAATTTCAACTTCAATCTATCACATCATGGAGACTATGTAGCTATTGCATCTGAGCCTCTGTGCCTGGTGGGGCTAGATATTATGTGCCATGGATTTTCTGAAAAGGAGTCTGCAATTGATTTTTTGAAGAATTTCTCACCATGCTTTACAAGTTTTGAATGGATGAATATATTAAATGCTGGTCCCAATGATGAGGATCTCTTAAATCAATTTTACAGGTCGTGTATCTCTTTCCTTTATTTCTTTTCTTTTTGTTTTTTGTCCATGTATATTTATTCTAAATCATTAACAGAATTATGCTTCAGTGCTTGTGGATGGCTTTAATCTTGTTATTCCATGGACTATTTGACATCATCATGATTACTTTTCATGTATGTCAGTATTAGATTGTGATTAAGGATTTTTAATCTTATGAAAATCTGTGCTTGAGAAAGCCATCATGCCTGTTAGCCTTGTGATGCTCTTTGGGAGTTCAAAGTTTAAGAATTTTGTTACCATCTAGATTGCTTTTTTATTAGCTATTTTGATATATGATAATAATAATAATAATCTATTTTTAAGGTCACGGCTAAGCCACACCAAATTGGTGTATGAAACCCCCTTGTTTGTGGGACAAGGGACCCCCTCCGCCCAGCGATTTGACTGGTAAAGTCTATGGAGGTCATACCCTACCCCCCTTTGGATTTGAACTTGTAACCTCTTAGGAGGAAACACATGTTCTTAACCATTAGGCCCACTCAAGCTGTATATTCATATCTATAGGCTCCAGTGTAATTAGGAGATCTCCTAGTTAGAGTTAGCCTTGTCACGATGTTATGGGTTGTCTTAATATTTTGTTGGCATCATTATCTTACGGGCATGCTTATATATCCTGTTGGGTTATGAATGGGATAAGTGATGGGATTTCGTGGGCTTGTTGGGTTTTACTGGTTGTCAACAACCAGTCTCTTTGTGCATGAAGTGTTGCCTTTATATTATAAAAACTGTTTCCTTCAACATTTGGAGATCATCATGTTGGCAACTTGACATTATACACCTTTTTTTCTTGTTATAAGCCTCAGGTTCTTAATATTTATTCTACTTGTTTTGTTGCTTTTGATGTAAATGCCAGTCTGATGTATTGTCCTGTGTGATGTCCAGTTAAGATCTCCTGTATTGTGCTTTTCTGTGTTCTAATGAGAGAAGTAATAAGATCATGAACATGAGCCTACACTGTCAAAATTTCCTAATCTCAAAAGTTTTTAATCTACACCCTGACATTTGCTGTTGTTGGCTAGTATGGAAGTGACATGGAATGTGTGGTTTAACTATCATGGAGAAACTGAAACATAACCTGATTATTATTACTTTTTTTGGGGGGTAGTGTTGAAATGTGGTTCTTTGTCTAGGGACTGGGCTCCACCTCTGCTTTACATAATTTTTTAACAACCAGCAGCAACCTTTGGCTTAGATGCCACGACTGAGGGGTATTTATTTGCAAAGTCACATAGGACTTGCACCTGGCCTCATCTGCTAAAGTTGCATTAACACGAGGACATCACAGCATCAGACCATGTCCATTGGCACCTCATCAAAATGTTTACGGCCTCACAACATATTCATTCATCTCCCGAACAGTTCATAGCATTACATGCCTGTTGTCATCTCACCAACAATTGACATCATGCCGTGAATCTTGGTAAATCCCCAACATACCTTGTTGGTTCCCATCATTAACCTCATGCAAGTAAAACCAACATGGAGAGTGAGTTTGTAGAGAATGGGCAATTGATGTTGAATAACTCTTTTCTTCTTAATTCAATTGTTCACTTACATATGCCTTAAAATAAGATGACTTACATGTAAAACATATCTTGTAATATAGGCTGAAAGCCAGAAACTATTTATCAAATCAATATTTCTACATAGCTAGGTAGGGTTAATAAAGATTTGATAAGTGCATATTTGATAATTTGGAAAAGCAAAATGGAGGACTCTTGAGGGCTGAACCATTGCGGTAGTTTTAACAGGGAATATATTGAAGTTGTGCTGCTAAAGTTCCCCCCTTAATATTTTAGTGTTACAGGATACTCTTCACTCTGCATAGAGATTTGTTATACTTACCATATGTTTAATTCCTATTTTCTTTAAACCATAAAAAAATGAATAATACATTGCTTATAGCATCTCGGTGGTTTTTCTTTATCAGATATTGGTGTTTGAAAGAAGCATACATCAAAGCAGTGGGGATTGGACTTGGATATAAATTAGAAAGATTGGAATTCTATTACCCTGAAAACCAGGTATGGGCAGATGTTGCGTATCTTAGAATTGACGGGAAAGAGGAGAAAGATTGGCGTTTCTCTCTTTATCAGTTTGATAACTTCCATTGGGTGAGTGTTGGTGGGTTATATTATTTGAGAAAATTTATATCAGACCTATGCAGGGACTGTTTTCATCTATAATCAATATGTAGAAGTTCTTGTTGTTTGTTCTCCATGGTTCAAGTTTAATTTAATGTGTGCTTGTGTGCAATTTTTTTTTTATATATCATTCTCCTTGATGCAGGTATGTGTGGCAAGAGGCCATCCTAACAAGGCAGTCAGTAGTTACCGTAAAACAATATGGCAAGTAGAGTTTGATGATAAGAGTTACAAATATGGTCATGAACTTCCAAGCAAGCCATTCACATTCTATGAAATTGAGCATCTCATTCCAGACGGTAGAAAGGAAGAGTATGCCACTAGTAGAGTAGGTTCTCGGTAACTATTTTCTTGTATAATTGTGTAGTATGGATTGTGGTGATCCATTCAATCATTAGTTTCTATTTCTTTTGTAAAGTTTACAGGCTTCTTTAATGAATATAAAGAGAAAGAAACCAAAGCTTTAAAAAATTGGTGTCCTAGACGAACGTGCATTATATGGCGATGCCTTATGCATGCTGTCGTTATATCTCACATAAGTACCTTCTATTCCAGTTGACCATCTTGTGGCTATGACAACTTCGCCCAGATTCTTGTTTTTATGAATGAAAGTCATTCGTTTCAATTACGATATCTATGGCCTTGCCTATAATTTGAGTTGGTTCTATTCTACTTATACCATCTCATTTATTAATGACTCATAATACTTTTCTACTTATACCATGTCATTTATTAATGACTCATCATACTTGGGCCTTTATCCAAAGATCAGCAAGGTCCCTTCACTAAGTGACTTTATTCTTCCAAGTGATTTTATTGCTGAGAAAGGAACCACACAATATTACAATTATATATAAGTGATTTTATAGCTGAGAAAGGAACCACACAATATTGCAATTATATATATTGGTTCAGATCCAACGTGATCCAATTTCAAGAGACAAATCAGTGTGTTGTTTAGTGAGTGTGTGTGCTTTAACAAACTTTTATCGAATGATAATAAAACTTTCAAAGTATTTATTGTATTGTACAATTATAGAACTGCTTCATTATATTGTACAATTACAAGCTTCTATTCCATCAACCGAGGAATATGGCTTCTTACAATAACAACGAAATTTATATAGAAATTAAATTGTGTTTCTTTTACGTCCTATCTGGTTTCTAATACCTTGCAACACTTTTGTATATACCTGTGTATCAACTCCTCGCTTGAAGTTCGACTGCATTTTTACGATGGATAAAATTCAACATTCCATTCACTATCATGTTTGTAATTAGCATGTGTTGATTGGTCACTTTATCTAGTGGATTTGGTTAAAGATGTCATCGTTGATTGGATCTTGTTCTTCAACCTTCGACTACTTGTGAAAGAACCTTTTATTGATTGTCTTGAGTTAATAACTTGTAAGTATAGGGCAGTGTTACAAAACTTGGCACAATAAGAACTTCAGAGATATCCAAGAGTAATACTTACATTCTGGCTCAAAATGTTTTTGACCAATATATTTTTTTGAAAAAATACACATTTTGAACAATATGTAAACATTCATTAATATTAAATAAATCCATGTTTACACATTGCAAAATATCAATACAAGATTAAAATTTAGGTTTCCATGATTCATTCAAGAATGCTAATATGAATAAAATCCATGTCCACATGATGCGAAATATTAATACAAGATTCAAATTTAGGCTTACATGGTTCATTCAAGAATGTTACTCCACGGGACATTATTATGATAGGGGGAATGGCACAATGAAAAACGATACTAAATGGTCCAATGAGTTTCATAATAGGTAATGGAGAGGTCTCAAGGATTCCGAAGATGAGTGCTAGATCTAACTCCATTGCAAGTAAACATGTTGATTATGTTATGCCATAGTCTTGGGCGTGGAAGATCCCACTTAAAATCCACTTTTTCTTGTTAGGGAAGTAATGAAAGAAGTACATGTGAGGAGGGAAAATCATAGGTTAGAGAGGATTCCTCTAATTTTATCTTGGGAGCACAATTGCCATAAGGATTTAACAATGACCAAATCAAAGCTTTGCCATCCAAACCATTTAAGCTCGTTGTTTGATTCATCTACCAAGGAACCTCTACAACCTATAGGTCTTGATGTGTAGGAAAGCAAAGTGATTTTTGGTGGCAAACTTTCCCTTATGGAGATAATGCCTCACCCTAAAGATCATTTATCTATTCAACCTGATTTTATGCTCACTGCATCTTTCCTAGAGTCAATCCACTGTTGCTTCAGATGCATGTAGAGGCTTGGATTCCCCATTTGATTTGAGGAAGTCTCGGTCAAGATTTTTTGGGGTGCAAGTATGATTTGGACCTTAGTAATGTTGACATATATGTTGTTCTAACCTAGAGTTGCAATTTAGAGTGTGAATTTGATTTCAACCCGCTCCACCACCCAAAAGTGTTGGAGAATTGTAGTCCAGACATAGGTTTGTAAATCACAAAGGTGACAACATGCCCAACAATGACCAATAATGGAGGCTTATTGGTGATGTTTAAAGTGTTAGAGATTGACCATGTCTTTGGATCTAGGGTTTATTCAAACATAAAGGGTATACTTGTGCATAAAGGAACAAACCCTATAAACTTTTCACTTGTTTCTTTAGGTTGGGCTCCAATGATCAATAATGCACATTGTTGGTTGAAGATCAAGTCGGTGCATTAGAGAATGGCATTGAAAATACATGTTCCATGGATATCAAAAATGGTATCGCCACCTTTTTGAGTAATTTGATCTTCAACCCTCGTAGTAAAAAATCACAAACAAAAGAAGGGAGAACCAATGTTGAAGAGGATATTGGCCTAATGATGGATCACATATATTCAAAGGTCATAGACCAGAGAGAGGCACATGAGGGTTTCAACGTCTTTTATAATGATAATGCATAATATGTAGAGCAATAGAGGAATATAGAGCAAGGATTTATTTTATACGTCCTTTAGAATACTTGACAACAAAGCCTTTAGTCAATGGGGGTGGTTTACTTGGTTTAGTGAGATAGGGTGATGAGAACATTCAAGCTAGATTGGATAGGTTTTACGACCTCAAGGATTGCGTGGTCTTCTTAAGAATTCGAGGTCCACTAGTTCATGTTTAGATGCG
>WSFP011534865.1:0-11884 GCA_009831015.1 Picea engelmannii
TGAGTTACTTTTCCAGTGTTAGTTAAAAAGCACTAGATAGATGGACTTCCAATTTTTTAGAGATGCGGCATTGATATCGAGGAGAAGGTGAAGGCGAGGTGCATGTGTAGCCTACACCAATCTAGATGCAGTTCTCTAGGAGGCCAAAACATGCAAGTTGAGCACTCTAACCTAGGCGCTGAAGGTTAGGTTATTTTTAGTATACAACCCTGTCATCTATAAAGAGAGGCAGTGTCACTGACCTACAGTCCTGCCTGAATTTTTTTCTTTGCAAACTTGGGGTTGCCCAACTTTGTTTCGGCATCTGAGGTTGTGGGGCACTACCTTGCCTCGACCGCAAGGGTCTGGCCAGTCTACACCTACTACAACCAAACTACGCTTCTTCACTTAACATCTGACCATGACTTTGTCTTAAGCTATAATTGTTAGATTGGTTGTTGTCTTAAGCTATAATTGTTAGATTACAACCAAGTTCAACCTACACTTAGGCATACGTCCAAATGTGGCCTTAAAGCATCCCAGGTCTATTATACTGAACCAATATTCAATAACACTTAGCCATCCAATATAACAACATCTAACAATAACAAAGAGACCACAACACAGATGTGTGGGTAGCACCAAGGCGAGTGCCCTAACTTTATTCATATGAAGAATGTTACAGATATACAAGGGAGTGCCCTAACTTTATTCATATAAAGAATGTTACAGATATACAAGGGAGTACCGCCTCTTGCCTGCAACTCTTTACAGATGTACAATAAATCTAAGGCAATCTGCCTTCTGCTTCCTTCTTACTGCAAAACAGACTTGCACAATTCAACCCTTAAGAATTTGTTGATCTGCCTCCTGCAATTCCCTTTTCACTTACTGCAGTCTTAGTCTAGCTCTGACATACCTTAGACAATTTGTCAAGTCACCTAAGTTCCATGTGCAGATTGCAATGACAATCCGAAGACAAAACCCATTAGAGTTTGGTTCTGGTTATTTCGAGGCAGCAGTGCTGATCAGCAGAAACACAGTAAACGCTGGTTTGCTTCAAGAATGATCCGAGGAGGAGATGAATTCCAGATACACGGAAATGCCTGACATTTTTTTTCCTGAATATGGAAAACTTCCCTTCATTTTAATCGAGACGCCCAATTTTGTTATTCTACGTTTTGCTGATTTTGTGCCACTGAAATCCGTTTCAAAAACGGGAAAACTACATACAGGCCATAATACAAACAGGAAGTAAATTCAATTTGTGAGAGAGTAGAAGACACCCACCACGTGTAGATCAGTGCGACAAACTGCACAAGCTGATACGCGTACTCGAACATGTCCCTCCGGAGGCTCTGGGATGTTCATCCTCACACTCTTCAACAGTGTTTTGGGAGATTCCAGCACCATTGCACGCATTGTTCTCCCCGATTCTTCACATTCTGCTTCCGCTGCCATTGCCAGTGGAATTAGGTTTACAAAATCCCTCGAAGATTTTAGGCGGGCGGGTGTTTGTAAAGCAGCCGAAATGTAATCACGGATAATAAAAGAAGGGCTTTGCTGGATGAACGAGTAGCAACGGAGACAACAGGTTTGAAAGGTACCCCTTCGAAGGAAATGAGAAGGCATCGGTTGGAGATCAACCGGTGGAATCAACGCACTTCTGTACATTGCCATGTTATATTTGGTCTCGGCATAATAGTTGGTTTTGGGTTGACTTTTGGCATTTCTCCATGGATTTCCCTGGTGTGTGGAATGTTTAGTGTAGATGGATGTGAATAATTATAGCCTTAATCTTTTTGTTTCTCCCAGTGGTAAAGTTTTATATAAGTCAATAATTATAAATATAGATAATAAAAAATATAACCCTTAAAATATGAAGAAGAGGTGAAGTTAAAAACTTTTTCACATAGAAAGTAGTTCCTTGTTATTTAATTGAATCAAAAGCATATAGACCGTCATAAGAAGATGACTATATGATAACTTTTATTAACTATGTAAAAAATAGTAGAGTCATCGTAAACTAGTCATAAACCTTACAAAAACTTGATATCCAAAAAAACTAGTGAGTCACCCTGAAGGGCATTATACAAAATTCTTCAATGTTTTGCATGAGGACAAAAAGGAAAACAACTCCTCTAGATTTGAAAGAAAATTCAGAAAAAGAACATTGAGCCTGAACTAATGACAGAGTCCCCCAAGAACTCCTCAAAACTTAACCATCCAAGTTGATCTCCCAGTGCTTGCTTTGACAATCGATTTGCAACTTCATTGAACTGCTTGTGGATGTGGAAGCTATTAACCCAACTGAATTTCTGCTTGAGATCCAAAATCATATTTTTTCAGGTCTCCAAAATCATTACATTCAACTAGGATTTACCGGAAAACCAATCCAAAACAATTTTGGAATCACCAACCACCGTCATCTCAGTTACACCTCTAGAAAGAGAAAATTTTAAAAGGCCCCAAAGAGCTAAAATATTCGCTCTCGTATTTGTCCCAAAACCTACAACCATCTTCAACTTAAAGTGATGAGAACCACTCAATTTCAGGAGCATGACAGCTCCACAAACCTTTTGCACTTATGCACCGTCAAAAAAGCCTAAAGGACTATTATCAAAATATACAAGGCTAAACATAAAAGTGAAATTCTCGTCCAATGTAGGGCTAGGCAAATATTTAATAGTAGCAACAATCCGAGAGCAAAGACCCAATTCATTCCTGGGATAATTTTCAAACAATATTTTATTCCTGTACTTTTGAATTCCTCACAACACATAGAAAGGAATCTCCCTGAACAATGGCTTTGTTAAAAACCAGAAGTGTAGATTTTCTTTTAATGTGGGCAAATTCCAATTACCATAAACCTTTAGTTGTGAACATACCTCATTCCAAATAAGAGTCGCAATCCTACAGTGATCCAGGTGGATATTGGTGGCCACCCACCTATTCCAACTGGCTCCTCATGTATGTTTTTTATTCAGTACTTCTTTCTATATTGCTTTATAATTGTGAGTTCTACACTTTTGGGGCTATCTGAAGCCTCACACATTCTCCAAGTGGATACGGGTGGCCTCTCGCCTAATCCAACTAGCTCATTTTGTATGTTTTCATGTCAGCACATCTTGTTGTACTTCCAGGGTTGTTTTGGGGCCCTAAACGTTGTTTTTTTTTACTTGCCACTATCAAATTGTAGAAGAAGTCTAAGTTTGATGGCGGAATGTGTAGCTCTCTTAAAGACCTTTCCAACGGGCTATCACATGCCTAAAACAGAGGTCGTATGCAAAAGTTACGACCCTAGGAAGTTGAGGTACCAAATTACACCAACTTACTCATAGGGCCCACATGACTTTTGGCGTTTCACCTTCTAGGGTTAGGTTTTTGGATGTCTAGGGTTTTGGCATTCATGAGTAATATGAAAAGGGCCTCTGGAGCCTCATTGTATTCCATTCTACTCAAACGGATGTGCGTAGCAGCCACATCTCTTCTCAGAGATAACTACCACCATTCGAGCAAGTTTCAGTTCTGTAGTTTTACAGTTTCATCCTATTTCATTATTTAATAGAAGATATTGTTCACTGGATATTTGTGTTATTCTTCCTATCTCTCTGTTTATTGTATTCAGTCTGTTATTCAGTTTGTTCTGCTCCTAAATCTGGATCAGTGGTATCAGAGCAGTCTGCTCTTCATTTATTTTTCTTCGTGCATGTCCCCGTCTAGGTACAAGAAGTTGGGACTCGAACCAATCGAGCCATTACCAAATCAGTCGCGTTGATTCCGACAACAAACCATGGGAGACGAAAAGAAAGATGATGGAGCAGGGGATCCTATTAAAATGTTGCTCGAGGAAGCCCTCGCGCGACAAAGGAACGAAATGATGGACAACTTCACGCAGATCCTTCAACGGTTGCCCACGAGAGAAGCATCTTCATCAAGAGGCCATGCAACCCCCTTCAAGGTACAGGTAAATTTTGATATTCCATTATTTGAAGGACTGGTAGATGCGGATGTTGTAGATAAATGGTTGAATCTGCTTGAAGGATATTTTTTGGTCCACAATTTTTTCGATAGGGAAAAGATCACTTTTGCACTCCTTAAGGTCGTTCCCCATGTTAAAGACTAGTGGGATACTTACTCTGAGCAAAGGGCCATGGAGGAATTTGCAATTTTTGTGGTGTCCCCTACATGGGATTCCTTCCGAGACGCCATTAAAGAATAGTACTACCCTGTTGGAAGCTACGAGGACCAGTACACCAGATGGACCACCCTATGTCAAGAAAGGGACCAGATAATACCAGACTTCAACAATATTTTCCATACCCTACTCACCAAATTGGGTATCAAATATTTTGAGCGTCATCTGGTGCTCAAATACCGCGGATGTTTGCATAGATACATTCAAACAGAAATGGAGTTCCTGGACATCTTCTCATTGGGAATGGATTATAGATACGCTGTCAAGATCGAGCATAAATTTAAGCAGAAATGATGAGAGTTTGGATCTGCAAACCCCTCACAGTCGAAGCAAGGCAAAGGCAACCCCAACCCATACAGCAAGGGACCAATTCAAGATTGCCACTCTCAGGACAATCTGTCCAAGCCACAACACAAGAAGGGAAACGAGAAGACGAAGAAGGACACGGGAAAATGGTGCGAGTACCATAAAAGTCCTTGGCACAACACCGACGAATGCTGCTCCAAGCAGTCCCTCGTGGTCGAGCTTAAGGCTTCCGAGTTAGAAGTTGATTCTGATTCCGAGTCAAATGTTGAAGGACGGGATTGTGGAAGAATACATAGACATCTTTGTCTCACCTACAGGTACCGACACACTGCCAAGTCAAGCATCCCATTGATCTGACCCTCGACGCACCTCTACCTAATGGACCAGTCTATAGGTGCTCGTTGATGGAGAATGACGAAATCAGGCATCAAATCCAAGAGCTTCTTCAAAAGGGGCACATCAGACCCAACTCCTCCCCTTGCGGAAGCCCGATTGTACTGGTGCAGAAGAAGGACGAGACTTGGCGACTCTGCATTGATTAGAAAGACTTAAACAAAATCATAGTCAGAAACCGCTACCCCATTCCCAGGATTGATGACCTTCTTGACCAACTCAAGGGGGCAAAGTTCTTCAGCAAGATTGACCTGAAGCTTGGCTACCAACAAGTTCCCATCGAACGAACTAATGTCTGGAAGACAACCTTTAAGTCTAAAGAAGGTCTCTACGAATGGTTGGTCATGCCCTTTGGCTTAACAAATGCACCAGCCACTTTCATGAGGTTGATGGACGATGTATTGAGACCCTTCACCAACTCCTTTGTGGTAGTATATTTGGATGACATCCTAATCTTCAACAGAACTTGGGAGGAGCACATGCGGCATATTCAACAGGTTTTGAGCACTCTGCGGCACCACAAGCTTTATGCCAACTTGGAAAAATGCTCTTTTGGCATGAACAAGGTCCAATACTTGGGCTACATTGTTGATGAGCATGGGGTACATGTTGATCCAGCTAAGATCCAAGTCATCCGTGACTGGCCAGCCCCGACCACACTGACCGAGCTTTGGAGCTTCTTGGGACTAGCCAATTTTTACCGATGGTTTGTGTTGGGATTCTCCCATATTGCATGGGCCCTCAGCCAGGTGACCAAGGGCAGTGGTAGGGCCAAGTTCGTGTGGGGGAAGGAGCAACAACGAGCATTCAAAGATCTGAAACATCATTTGTGCTCAGCTCCAGTACTCTCCTTGCATGATCTGTAACAACCATCTGAGATTGAGACCGATGCATCTAACTATGTTGTGGGCACAGTGCTCACTTAGCATGGGCATCCGATGGCATACCATAGTGAGACACTCTCTGATACTGTCTGGAAATACCCCACCTATGACAAGGAAATGTATTCCATTGTACAAGCCTATCGTTAATGGAAACATTACATTCTGGGGAAAGAGACGATCATACACACTGATCACAAGCCTCTGCAGTTCATACAGACACAAGGGAAATTGCAGAACAACTTCCATCAGAAGTGGTCCACCTACCTACAACAGTTCCATATCAACATCAAGTATAAGACAGGTATCTCCAATTGTGTCATTGACTGCCTCAGTCGGCCTCCTGTGGCTGTACTCACCGCTGTGCTCCATTCCTGTGGACATGAAACATCAAAGTGGCCCCAACTTTACCAGTAAGATCTGGACTTCGCCACCACATATCAACTCTTGGATGCAGGTGCCACTGTCACTAATTTTCACATTCAGGACTGACTCTTATGCCACTTGGGCCATCTTTGTGTTCCTACAAGCGAGCGTGCAAAGTTGATTTGGGAATCCCACTACAGTCAAGTGGCAGGACATTTTGGCGTAGAGAAAACTGCGGTCATTCTTCATAAACATTTTTATTGGCCAAAACTTCGACATGATGTCAGCAAATCTATCAGATATTGCACTGCCTACGCCATTTCCAATCCAACCATCAAGAAGCAAGGCTTATACACCCCTCTTCCTATTCCCTAGAATCCGTGGGAATCCATCTCCATGGATTACATGTCTGGTTTGTCGTCCACCAAGCACGAAAATGACTGTGTGTTTGTGGTCATTGATCGGTTTTCGAAGATGTCCATCCTCACCACCTGTAAGAAGAATGTCACAGCGGCAGATACTGGCAAGCTCTTCTTCGAACGAGTTTGAGTTCACTTTGGGATACCACAGACCATCATCTCTGACTGAGACAACATGTTCCTCAGTACCTTTTGGTTGAGTCTCTGGTCTCTGTTGGACACCAAGCTCACAAAATTCACTTCTTTCCACCCCCAAATCGATGGCCAAACCAAGGTCGTCGATAAGATGATTGTGCACATCATGCACATGTACAATTCTAAGCATCCCCATACATGGGACGAGAATCTCCCATATGTCCAACACAAATACAACAAGGCTCTCCATAGTTCCACCGACTATAGCCCATTTTAGGTGGGTTTGGGATTCCAACCCTTGGGAGCCATTGATGTTGCACTTCCTCTTGCCATTGCACATACAGACTCTTCCCCTGATCGGTCTACGATCAACAAAGCCACCAGATTCATTGAGCGGATTCAGCACATACGCCAACAGGTCCAGGAGATTCTGCATAAATCTAATGCTAAGTACAAGCAACGCCATGATAAACATAGGGTACCACACCAGTTTAAGGTTGGCGACAAAGTCTGGTTACATTTGCAGAAGGAGCGTCTCACCGAGCCCCATCAGAAGCTTCACCCACTTCGTTATGGGCCTTACACTATCACCAGGGTTATGGGTAATAATGATTTTGAGCTCAACACTCCACCTTTCCTTGGTCTGGATCCAGTATTCAATGTGGACCTCCTTCAGCCATATTTTCCACCATTATTGGACACCTATGAGATCGTCGAATAGCTGACACCAACAGAGCTCAACCCTAGCTGCATGGAACAAGCATCCACCGATCAAATAGTGGACACACAAGTCAAGGGCACTCGCCAGCAGCGAATCCAACTTTATCGTGTTGTCAAGGCAGGGAAACTCCTACACCAAGGCAAGTGGCTCACCCGAGGCCAAATCCAATAGAAGTTTCCTCACCTGATGGGGGAACTCAACGCAATGGATACCATTGCTTCCTAAGGGGGGAGGATTGATCCAGGTGGATATTGGTGGCCACCCACCTATTCTAACTAGCTCCTTGTTTCCGTTTTTTATTCAACACATATTTCTGGACTGCTTTATAATTGTGAGTTCTGGGGCTATCTAAAGCCTCACACATTCTTCAGGTGGATACGGGTGGCCTCTCACCTAATCCAACTGGCTCATTTTGTATGTTTTCATGTCAGCACATCTTGTTGTACTTCCAGGGCTGTTTTGGGGCCCTAAACATTGTTTTTTTGACTCGCCATAGTCAAACTGTAGACGAAGTCAAAGTCTGACAGCGGAATGTGTAGTTCTCTGAAAGACCTTTCCAACAGGCTATCACGTGCCTAAAACGAAGGTCATATGCAAAAGTTACGACCTTAGGAAGTTGAGGTACCAAATTACACCAACTTACCCATAGGGCCCACATGACTTTTGGTGTTTCACCTTCTAGGGTTAGGTTTTTGGATGTCTAGGGTTTTGGCATTCATGATTTATATGAAAAGGGCCTCTGGAGCCTCATTGTATTCCATTTTGATCAGACAGATGCGCTTAGTAGCCACATCTCTTCTCAGAGATAGCTACCACCATTCGAGCAAGTTTCAGTTCTGCAGTTTTACAGTTTCAACCTATTTCATTATTTAATAGAAGATATTGTTCACTGTATATTTGTGTTATTCTTCCTATCTCTGTGTTTATTGTATTCAGTCTATTAATTAGTTCGTTCCACTCCTAAATCTGGACCATACAGTTAACAAACAAGTGTTATGTTGTTTCCTCATTTGCCAAACATAGTGTGCACACTGAAGGTCTTATCCCCCCACGTAGCCTAAAGTTTTCTCTAGTGAGAATTTTGTTCATCAAACAAAGCCAAATGAAAAGGATTAATTTACTTGGAATTTTTATCCTCCAAAGAGCCGAATACCACCATTCCTTATCAACCGTCAAATTTTTTCCAACAATTGCTTCATATGTTGATTTTGTTGTCACCTTTCTTGTAACGTGGTTCCAAGACCAGCAAATATTGTCGTCTCCCTCTTTGAGCCTTATTCCATTGCTATGAAGTCCCAAAAGATATATGTTCCATTCATCTACAAGACTGTCAGACAAACCAAGTTCTTCAGAAGAGCTCTAGTCAAGTGTACCTGATGTATTCAAGTAAGAAGCGCTACTAATGTGAGCTAAGGAGAAAATGTTGAAATTCTTCAAATGACATATTAGTTCTTCGGAAAGCTTATAAATATCTCCTCCTCCCACGAAAGGATCATGTCCTATAAGAATTTTGGTCTCATTCCCAACATTCCAAACGAGCAAAAGTTTTAACAACGGTAAAACTTCCATAAAGCACCTCCATATAATTGAAGCTGATGTGTACTTAGGTTTTGGAGTTCTTAACCAAAATACCACATCCAACTCTTTTAAATACTTAATTTTTGTTACCCTACTCTAGAGTCCACATCCAAATATGACTCACCAAATACTTTTCAATGCTAAAGCTCGAGCAAACCAAAATATGTTTCTAATTCCCCAACCACCCAGTTCTTTAGGCCGAGAGATTTGCTCCCAATTTACCAAATGGAAGTCATTATTTTCCTTGACTCCTAACCATAGAAAATGAAACAGAACTTGCCTTAGCAAGTTCGGATCCAAAGAATTTTATGAAAATGGAGTGAGAGGGATCTCCTTCCTTCTCATTAGATTTAATGGTATATTTTTTTTTATTTAACCATGGGAATCAATAACTTGTTAGAGTAACCTATACTAGACCCGATAAACTAACTCATTGCCATAAATATCTAATGGCATACCTATGAGAGGAGGCGCACAAGGATGTAGGATCATCCTTATTTAAAAAAGGGTATTTGGTAGAAAGGTACATTGAGTTTTTTTAGTCGATAACTCTTATAAGGATTACATGAGAGTTGCTTACATTTTAAGCAAATCCATTAGGTTATAGTCAAAAGAAAATTCTCTTAAGAATTTGGGGTGGCAGGTGTGGGAGGGGTTATCATAAACCCTAGAGGAACAATAGTATATTCTTTTGCTTGGAGTCGTGGCATATTGACTAATAATAGGCTGAAGCATACACACTTCTGCAAGGTTTGAAACTCGCCATTAATTTTCACAATCTAAGTTTGATAGTGACGGGGGACTCCAAAAAATTCATTAGGCATATGGTTTTGTATACCAATCCTCTAGATTCATAGTTGGCATCAATGATTGAGAGGATTAGGCAAACTAAAAATTCAATCTCCAGTGTGAAATTTTATCATGTTTTGAGGGACAATAATCCCATTATGGATCAATTTGCTAATCAAGCAACTTTGATAAAATAAGGGGATATAGTCATTAATGGCAAGGTTTATTATCAACCTATCCCTTTAATTGATGGAGGATAAGCCACGTAATCACATTTAATAGGGCACATGGATTATTGTAAAGCACGTAAGTCACACGATAGAACGTATAATGAGAAGCGACTCGTGCCTCCTCATCACATGCTTCAACTCTCTTTCTTGCGTGCCTTTGAATCAATGAATGGTATTTGGCATAAGCACCGTGGGATTATGGCATTGTGGTTGGGATGTTTAGCGTGACATCTCTAGATTATTAGTATGAGGCCCTATCTGGTGGATTATGGTCTGGGCATATGGATGGTGGTATTGGTTCTCTTCCTTCTTGGCTTCTTAGGTAAGTGGACAACTTTACCTTTTCTTCTTTCTAAAGATCTGGAAGGTTTTCATTTGGCTTTTGGTGTTATTTCTAAAGAGATCATTACTATTTCTCTTTTAGGGGATTTGGTTACATTTTTGGAAGAAATTTTGTTATTTCCTAGAGATTGTGATAATTTGAGGGGCTTCTTTTTTAATTTGGACCCCTCGATGGTTAGAATTTAAGCATTTGGTTTTAGGCGCTAGCCTTCTTTGTGTTTTGGGAGGTATTTTTCTCTGAGTTCTTTCTCATCAAGGGACACATATTGGATTTATCTGTTCAACTCTAGTCTTGGCTTTGTTCTATGTAATTACTTTGACCAATTCATGTTCTTTTAGATTCCAAGAGATCTGTCATTTCCACTCAAACATGGAAGTTCAGTTAATTTTGTTTATTATACTCTACTTTGCAACCTGAATTTCCGCTCTAGTTAAATGGACTATAGGGAACTTCAAGAGATAAATTGTGCTTTGAAGAGACATGAGGATGCAATAGAAGGAAATCGAATTTTGATTCTCACAATCACAAAGAAAATAAAGAACAAGATAATAATGTAACTTCTCAGCTTGAAACCATTATGGGAACTGTGGTGCAACATAAACGTTAACTAAATGCATTGGAGGCATATTATAATATGCTTCGGAACATGGTAATCAATTTTTCAAAAGGTGAGTAATCTAGAACTTTCAACCAAGTGCAAAATATTAACTCAAACTATGGGAAACTTATGGAAGACAATACATTATAGTAGCTTCCAAAGAATGTGGAATCGATCAAGCAAGTACTAGATTCAGCCAAGGAAGCAATGGATGAAGCCACCACTTGACATGCATATGCTAAGTTTATATGTTTTATAAAGTAATTATGATTTCCGACCTTTTGTAGAAGCTATACTACTATATATTTTTTGGAAATGTTGTATCTAATGTTGCTTATGATATACAACTATATGTTGGAACTTTGCTCTTTTTAGGTTTGTGGTTTTATTGTTTGAAACAAATTTTGAAGTACTTTTGCTACAAGTTATGATGCATCTTTTACTGATATAAAATCTTCCAATTATGGTTTAAAAAAAAAAGAAACTATTAAGAAGTGGATTATGGAAAATTGGAAATTTTTGGATGGATATTGTTTAGCACTCAAGGAGTTATTTCCTTGTTATATTTTTATCTTTTTATCCATGGATGAAAGAGAAAATGTTTTTAGGGAGGTTCATGGTTTATGAATAAGGAAAAGCTATATATGAAATATAATCTTAACGCTAACATCCCTTCCCAAACTTTGGTTTGAGTTCACTCACCTTGCTTGCCTTCTTAATTCTAGAATGAGTTTTATTTAAAAAAGATTAGTGATGGTCTAAGATCTTATGTCAAATCCTCGCAATGAATTGCAAAAGGGATAATGGCTATGTATGCATGCATTTGTGTCATAATTGGTCTTAACAAATCAACTCTGGAAAAATTATCTATCAAGTTGAGACTAAAGGGCACAAACAAGATTTGGATTGTGAAATATCCCTTCAATTTTTGAACTTGCATGAATATGG